>QLOZ01000365.1:475-34432 GCA_003314065.1 Lactarius sp. MG50
CGAAATCGAACGATACCGATGGGCCTCAGTGGCCATGGGCACCAATGCCCTCCTTGTCCAGAAATACCAGACGCGCCTCACCAGCGCTATACAGCGACGAGACAGCTGTGTAATCCGCCTCAAACAACACCGAGCTTGGGAGAAGCTCGAGCCCCACTTACCCCTCCAAGTTCCACCTCGTCTCCACTATAGGTCAACCGCCTTCGGCCTCCCCATCTCTGGCACCTCCACCCACCATGAACTGCCCACTTTACACGACGAACCCACCTCCCATGCCTCTTCCAACCAGTCCTCAGCCTCCACTACCTCGACCCCTTCCACAGTGCGTCCCTCTGGACAACGCACTGGTGGAAAGAAGACCCGCATTTACAAGTCGGGTCGTGCTAAACAGACAAAGAAACCACCACAACGTCCTCCTACCCCTCCCCCACTCTTCTGTACCATGTGCGGCATGCCCGGACATGTCCGCCTTAACTGCCCTCGGAACGAAAGTGCCAGGGCACACTGCAAAGTCTGTGGCAAGGTTGGCCACTTCATGAAGGACTGTTACAAGAACAAGTACTGTTCTTACTGCCGTGCCTTTGGGCATAGAGGCCCAAACTGCCTCGACCCACACCGCAACTGCTCCATCATGTACCCCTGTCCCGTCCCTCGCAATCACCGTTACTACCTATGCGATGTTGACCGAACTCGCCCCACTTGGGATGACCAGGACCCCCACACCTCTTGTGACTATGACGCGACCACTGACCACTACTCGGACTGTTAAGAAAGTGGAACTTTCCCCTTAAGAAAGGGGTAATGTTACGACTTGGACCGCCTACTGTACCATTTTTCTTTCGTCCTGTACCATTACCCTGACCCTGTACCCTTACCCTCGACCCACAGCTTCTAGGCCCCTCTTGCTTACTGATTATATGACGAACCTTGGCCCTATGCCCTGGTACGGTGACGCGCTCTCCTTCTAGTTACCCTGTACCCTCACCAGTGACCTCATATTTACCCATGACGCATCTCTACTTACCCTCGACCCTAGCTAGTACTTATAGTGTGTCGCCTCAGCTGTATGACTCCAGACTCGACTTCTTGAGCAATCAAGTTAGTTCTACCCATCCTGAAGCTAGAGTCCCTCTCAGGTCCTCCTAAGAGCTCTAGCCTTCACTGTCCCTCTTGGCTCAGGAGGTAATAGTCGAACTACGACTGTCGCCCCCTTGACCAAGAAGAACTGTCCTTTCGCACTCGTGCTTGGCTTGCACTCGTGCACTTGTGAACCCTCTCTCTGCCTATTCCAGGCCCTCCAGAGTCTCCAGAAGCCTAGACTTGGGCTAGACCAAGTCAAGAACCTACCAGATGCACACATCGTGCACCAGGCCACGCTTGAGCCTAACATGATGTGCAGCGTCTCAAGTGCTGTTGGTGTGTACAGGGCCATGCCTAGTGACAGCAGGCTCAATGACTTGGAATTAGTGTAACAGCCAGGTGAGAGGACGACCTTGAGAGCAGGACTGAGGGTGGCGCGCCTGGCAGGATTGTGAGCAGATTGGGAAACCATCCCTGGGGTTGATTGAACATCTGGAGGAGCGCACCAGGGGTGGGCGGGAAGTCTGAGTCATAGTCCATGCCAGCAGAAAGGAGTTGTGTGGGAATTTCAGTAGGCGAACAGGTGCATGCAATAGTTATAGGCACTGTCAAGAGTGGTGGGTGTTGATGACATGTACACCATCAGGATATGGGTCATCTGCTGGTAGGCTGGAGGGGTTGGTGCAGAGATGGCGAGGCTCTCGGTATCAGTCCCTGATTCTTCAGCACTGCGTGCCTTGCCTTGCCATTGGCAGTAGCCTTCTTGCCTTTGACACACTGAGGATGGTAAACATATGCCAGATATACTGAGCAGGGACCTCTGACATGAAACCAAGCGAGGCAAGAGCCTCCAAGCTAATTTGCTTGCAAGGTAGCTCAGGCAAGCATCTTGGAAATGTGATGCTGATAGGGATGGAAGAGTGGCTCTGGGGGCATTAGGCCTCAGGTCCCCAGAGGCAGGAGGATGAAGCAAGGGTGTTATATTTTGGTGGTGGTATGAGCATCCTTGTTGGCTGAGTGGAAATGGGGAGGAGCATGGGCAAGTTGGTACAATAAAGGGATAGAATGGATTGGTGGATAGGGTATGTTGTGACATGCCATGGCTCAGCAGTAGATGGCGGCCATTGAGTAGGAAGTCTAGAGGAAACTGGGCCATTGACGCCAATGGGAAGTGTCTTGGGTAGTGATGATCCAGAGGCAGTTGCCTTGGTCAACTGCAGGACTTGGTACATGCTGTCAAAAGCATGTCAGTTAGGGAAACATAGGGTAGACTAAACTTGTACCTTGGGGCGAGGTGTTCTATCTGGTCATGGATATACTGAGTGGGAACTTCTGATGTGAAACCAAGCAAGGCAAGTACCTCTGAGCTAACTTGCTTGCAAGGTAGCTCAGGTAAGCATCTTGGAAATGTGATGCTGATAGGGATGGAAGAGTGGTTCTAGGGACTTGAGCCCCAGAGGCAGGAGTGGACGAAGCAAGTGCATTATGTTTTGGTGGTAGTGCAAGCATCCTTGTGTTGGCCGAGCAGTAGAGGGGTGGAGCACAGGCAAGTTGGCACAATAAAAGGGATAGAGTGAATTGGTGGATAGGGTGCATTGTGACACGCCGTGGCTCAGGAAGAGACAGCACAGACAGATAGATGGTGGCCATTTGCCAGTGAGTAGGAAGTGTAGAGGAAACTGGGTCATTGACACCAATGGGAAGTGTCTTGGGTGGTGATGATCCAGAACTTGAAGCAGTTGCCTTGGTCAACCACAAAACCTGATACATACTGTCAAAAGTATGTGAGTTAGAAAAACATAGAATGGTAGAATAAACTATACTTGTACCTTGGGGCGAGGCATTCTACCCGATCGTAGATATACTGAGTGGAGACCTCTGACACGGAACCAAGCAAGGCAAGAATCTCTGAGCTAATCTGCTTGTGAGGTAGGTTAGGCAAGCGTCTTGGAATGTACACTGATAGGGACAGGAGTTCTGGGGACATTGAACCTCAGAGACAGGAGTGGACAGAGAAAGGGCTTTGCTTTTGGTAGTGTTACAAGCATCCTTGTGTCAAGGTTAGGGCATGACACGGGTTTTTGCTGATTTGTTTTCCCACGGCCCCTGGAAGGTCAAGTTTTGGACAAAATTCTTAGTTGAGGAGTGAAACTGATAGAGAATTGATTGAGCTATATCTCCACCAAATCTCAACCAATTTGGATGATTATTGGTGTGTCAGGAAGCAAAACACTGTGGAAAATCGTGCAGTTTCTCAACCCATACGGTTTTTCACAATGTTTTGCTTCCTGACACACCAATAATCATCCAAATTGGTTGAGATTTGGTGGAGATATAGCTCAATCAATTCTCTATCAGTTTCACTCCTCAACTAAGAATTTCGTCCAAAACTTGACCTTCCAGGGACCGTGGGAAAAAATTTAAGCCAAAACCCGTGTCATGCCCTAGTCAAGGTCATGAGGAGCAGAAATTTTTTGGGGAGAAAAAGGTTGAGATGTGGAACAGGCAGAGACACGACAACGGTGCTTGGGATCGCTAAGAGTCCTCCGAGTTGGAGATGGTTATCCACCCCAGAATGTTGCGGGTGTGAGAGCATTTGTGTGACATTCTTGGCTTTTGGGGGGAAGTGAGTATGTCCTGAGAGGGGAAATTCTCTGTATCGTGAATGGGTTTAACAGAAACTTACACCCAGTAGGAGACGTTCAATGATTTGCGATTGCGGGAAATCTCTACTTTCAGGAAGTCACCCAAGTTTTGCCACTGTGACAACAACTAAATACCTAGTGAAATAATGTTTTTTACAACTGTCATAAGCAAAAGATTAAAAAGCAATTGCAAAGCTATGGTGGTCAATAAACTTGTTGACATAATAGGCACAAAATAAGTCAAGGGACTGTTCTGGTTTAAGACTTCTTGGTAAAAGATGTTTCCCATATACACCTATCAGTTGTGCAGCACAAACAATGGTGTCTAAATGGAGAATGGCCATATTCAGTGCACCGTCTGCATCTTCGTCTGCCTTGACAATCCACATGCCTGTATTTTCATCAGCGCTATGTCCAATACAACAATACCAGTGGACCAAGGCACAAGGATAGAATTTTCCACGGAAAGTGAAGGAGAAAAATAAGCGAATGTGTGCAACATCCAGACCACACATCCCATCAACAGTGCCCTCGGTCTCAACAAAGACACAATCATGGTGGGCCGGACCTCCCCTCCATGAAGGGACAGTGTGGATGCGTTCGTGGCACATAGTACCAGTGCTGCACAGGTCACTAGGTTCTCAAAAAGTTGCTAGAGCTGATGGGTACACTGAAATGAGAGAATGAAAGGGGAGGGATTGATGTGATGAAGTAGATGAATCAGATGCATTGTTGGGGCCCTTGGTATGCTCAAGCTGATCATGGAGGAAATCATGAATAAGAGGGATGAGATCAGGTTGTTCAATGTCAACGGCAAGTTCAAAAGGATCAACTCTGCATCCTGTAGTTGTCTAATTAATTTCTGCAGATCAAGTAAATTTAAAACATACTAGTAGTCATCTTTGTGAGTTCAACACACACAAAAACATTATCACTTGCTACAATGCGAGTGTTGTCATCATCATCATCACAACCATTACTGCCATGTGCTGTGATGGTGGTAGTTCTAACAGTGGATGCAGCAGTCGAATTAGAATCTAAACACATGTCACTTCAGTTAAAGTCATGAGCCATGCAATAAGTACTTATGGGGTGAGGCATTCAACATACCACAAGCTTCAAAGTCAGCACATGATGCCGCAAGCTTGTCAAGACGCAGGTTTGTTACGAGCATTTGACCCAATGGCTGATAGTGGTTTGATTGCCTCCAAGGTTCCTTGATTGCTTTAATATGCTTTGACTCTGTTATTGACAAGCAGATGCCGGTTGGTGCACCATAAGCACAAATAAGTTTGAAGTAGTGTTTCAGTGAATGTTGTCATGGGAGATTGAAGTTGCTGCGAACACCTGTAGTCTTAAATATAGTGTGATAGTGGTGGAATCTTTCGAGTGTGTCCTGTAATTCCAGTAGGCTTTTTGTATCATGAATCTCCCATCATGCAATATAGCAAAATTCGATGAAAGCACGTATTGCATGAACCATGTCATTCAGCACATGACCTTTGATAGTGGGCAAATAGACCTTCAGGTTTGCAGAAATATTAGCACTGGAAATGTATGCCAGCTAGGCACACCTTCATCAGTAGGGCATGACACGGGTTTTTGCTGATTTGTTTTCCCATGGTCCCTGGAAGGTCAAGTTTTGGACAAAATTCTTAGTTGAGGAGTGAAACTGATAGAGAATTGATTGAGCTATATCTCCACCAAATCTCAACCAATTTGGATGATTATTGGTGTGTCAGGAAGCAAAACACTGTGGAAAATTGTGCAGTTTCTCAACCCATATGGTTTTTCACAATGTTTTGCTTCCTGACACACCAATAATCATCCAAATTGGTTGAGATTTGGTGGAGATATAGCTCAATCAATTCTCTATCGGTTTCACTCCTCAACTAAGAATTTTGTCCAAAACTTGACCTTCCAGGGACCGTGGGAAAAAATTTAAGCCAAAACCCGTGTCATGCCCTATTCATCAGGGCTTTTGTGTCATCACCTGTCCATTGCGTGAACCCTCTACCCTCAGGGAACCTTCGTAATCCAGTAAATGGTGCAGCGATGGTAATGTTATGCTATGGTCAGTGATTTCTCATGCTATTTATTAACTTACTCACTGCCGATCAATATCGTCCAATATCTTGTTTGCTTGATGCTCATCATGCTTTGAAGCTAGGTAATCCCTGACCCATGCAACCAAATGGTCTTGGAATGTACCTTTGATTAGCTGATGCAGAATGTCAGGCAATAGCATCTCGTGGATATCAGCACGTGGAAAGTCCTCAGTGAATGGCTAAGAATATAAGTTGGAGCAACAATAATAGATAGTAATTGTGCATACCACGACATCACCAACGAGGCCATATTTATCCCATAACATGCCCAGCTCCAGCAGTTTGACAAGGGTATTTGTGTGCTCTCAACTATGCAACACCACATGAGGGTCATTGTTGAGATTATCTGATTGTGCTGTACATCTGATTTGGTTCAAGTTGTTAGCAGTACAAACAGATATTATGATAATTGACAGACTTTGCACACCAGGTCTGTACTATGCATGAAAGCAGGGCTTGCTCTGGGTAATCTGCAATATATGTAGCCAGCCCAAATATAACACGTCAAAAGTGCCCATCTGGGCAGTGGGTGACAATGGGCTTGGTCATCCCAGGTTTCAACACCTGCAACATTCACGATAGACATGAATGGTAAAGCTGATGTCGAAACTTTCAGAAATGTGCATCATCAGCATGTTCCTTGCCCGCTATCAAAGACGCATTACTATATAGTTGAGATGATCAATAGAAAATTCTAAACTTACTTTTGGGGATTGGCAGGAGACCAAGAAGAATGACACCATTTTGGTGGGCATGGTGGGTAGAATTAAAAATGTTCCCAATAGACAGATAAACTGGCCAATATTTAGTGTGGCCTGTTGCTACAGAGACGGTGGTTTTGTCACTGCCAAGGATGATTGGTATGAACATTGTCACATTCAGTGGACTAGTACGCTTTATTTTTACTTTCTTACTATGCCTACCACTTCGCATGTCGACTGACAATAGCATCGTCCTTCCTTGTTGTTCACAAGGAGGCATGTTGCTATTATTTACTTGACTCTATGGACTGCCAGGCCCCTATGGCCTGTGACTCCACTTGCACATCTCACTACTGTACTACATACTTACCACCTGGTCTGATGGACCGCCTGGACTGGCGCACAGCCACTAGTGCTACATTTGCACGCCTCTGCGCATGTGCTGCCTTGACACCCTACTGACTCACAATTACATGACTCACCTACTGTACTATGACTCATGATGACTCAGACTGCTTAGTAGTGTCCTAGGGACACTATGACTTGCTATGACTCGCTCTGACTCATACTCACTTGTACTTATATCACGTCGCTTTGCTTAGGACAGACCTTAAGTCTGTTCTCTTGTAATCTCAGACTTGTAAAACACCTTGCTCCTTCTCTTGTGAATCCTCGCTCCTCAGGCTTATTGCCTGACTTTGCTTGATTCCCCTCACCCATGATAAAGGGGAAGGGACTTAAGTTCAAGTGCACTAAAAGCACTCCAGCTAGGGAGAGGTACGCAGACCTCTTGCCACTATCGCGCCCTCAGTCCCCAGCCTCACCAGCCTTGCCTATGCCCCCTCCATCACCATTGGAGGTACGCCCAGACAGTGGGCGTGACATTAGAACAGACTTATCCGTCCACGTTGGACCATTGGAGCTACCAAGTCTAGCAAGTACAACAGAGTTTCCCCAGTCTACCCAGTGCATCGACCATCGTGAAACCAACGACAAGGCCGAAGACAGCAGAATCTATTGGTGTAAGAAGGGAAGTGCCCTTACACACATTGAAGGATTGATACCTTGGGATGGCCACTACTTCATAGGAGTCCCCAACATCAGAGGAGGCAAAGCAGGAGTCTTCCCAGTCCACCACGTAGGAGGAACGTGGTACAAACTTGCCTATTCCACAGAGAAGGACAAGTACTATTAGGGCATGACACGGGTTTTGGCTTAAATTTTTTCCCACGGTCCCTGGAAGGTCAAGTTTTGGACGAAATTCTTAGTTGAGGAGTGAAACTGATAGAGAATTGATTGAGCTATATCTCCACCAAATCTCAACTGATTTGGATGATTATTGGTGTGTCAGGAAGCAAAACATTGTGAAAAACCGTATGGGTTGAGAAACTGCACGATTTTCCACAGTGTTTTGCTTCCTGACACACCAATAATCATCCAAATTGGTTGAGATTTGGTGGAGATATAGCTCAATCAATTCTCTATCAGTTTCACTCCTCAACTAAGAATTTCATCCAAAACTTGACCTTCCAGGGACCGTGGGAAAACAAATCAGCAAAAACCCGTGTCATGCCCTAAGTACTATTGTTACACCAAAGCAGAAATCCAATTCCCCGCACTAGCAGGACCCCTCCTTGAAGACCCCCCAGATGACGACACCAGTGCGTTCACATCAGCAGTCAAGGAAGCAGTTGAAAGCGCAGAAGCCCAACAAATTAGAGACCCCAGTCTGATTGAAGAAGACCCACAGATGACAGTTATGTCTACACACACCATCACTATGGCACCAGCATGCTTTTCCAGTGCTATATCATATACCAATATTGCCAGAATCAATCCCTCAGCACTGGCAGAACCCCTACCACTCAGAGGAGGGGGACCACCAGGAGGAGGAGGAGGAGGACCACCTGGTGTGGGTGGACCAGGAGGACTGCCCAGAGGAGGAGGACCGCCTGGAGGAGGAGGACCGCCAGGGCTCCCTGGCTTCCCAGGATTCAACCTGGCTGCCCCAGCCCCTCAGAATGCAGATGCAAAGCTCGTTGGACAGCCCCCTGCTGTATTCATGGGGGAGCGCAAGGATGCACAGCAGTTCATGCTAGAACTGGAAAATTATCACTTCCTCAATCACTTCTCTGCAGCCATTGCCCAAGGAGACAATCGTGTGTCGCATGCCCTCACCCTCATTAAAGGACCAAAGGTTGATGGCTGGGCATGCCAGCGTCTCAAGTGGCTCCAACAGATCTCCAGGGGGCAGATCCTCAACAACAATCCTTGGGAGTCATTCAAAGAAAGGTTCCTCCTCGATTACAGCGATGTCACTGCCCCTCAGAGAGCACAATGCAAACTCCTGACCCTCAGGATGGATCCCACTAAGGGGGTTGATGACTACATTGTCCAGTTTGAGGAGCTCATGGAGAGAGGAGGCATTGCCCTTGATAACCCTGCCCTTGCATGGTACTTCTGGAAGGGCCTCCCTCAAGGGTTGCTGTGGGCATGCCTCAGTGAGAGGCCACCCCCTGGGACTTGGGAAGAGTGGAAGAACTCTGCGTGCATCAATTACCTCCATCACCAGATCGCACAAGGCATCCTGGAGCAACAGAAACAGCAAAACCCTCCAGTGTTGCAAACGCGATGCCCCTTCATCTTCCAGCAGTGCGGTTTCCACCCCCTGTTGTACTGCGAGATTAGAAGGGCCCTTGAGTCACAGAGGACCAAGGGGACTGCAGAGGAGTGATTAAGACTTTATTTGAAGATTGAGATACTAAACTACTAACCTGCAGAGGAGTGATTAAGACTGAGGTAAAAGTGCGCTCCTCTGCAGTAAATATCAACCTGACTAAGCTAATCTAACTAACCAAATAAGGAAACAGCCTCTGGAGTGTTGTTCTGACACTCTAAAGAGCAATATACAACACATTAGGTGAATCTAACATGTAAACTAAATCTAGCACAAAGGAAGTGAATGCAACACCCCCAACGTCCTCAGCAGCAGTATGCACCTCGTCAGCAGGCACCCCTACATCCCAGCCAGATGGGACCAGTCCCCATGGAGGTCGACCGTATCAGGGCCACTATCAGTGATGAAAAGAAGGCCCACCTCTGTAAGGAAGGCTGCTGTTATGAGTGCGAAAAGCAAGGCCACCTCGCGAATGTATGCCCAGTTAGAAAGTGCAAGCAGGGTCATGCACGCGTTGCCAAGGTCCAGGAGATGCAGGAAGCGCAGGAGTATGCAGAGGAGGAGGAAGTTGTTGCCATCCCCACGCCTGCAGGCCTAGCCACCCCAGACTCCATTCTCAAAGCAATGGCTGCTCTCAATGATGAAGACTATAACAAAATGGGACAAATGTGGGAGAGTCAGGGTTTTCCGAACACCTGAATACGTTGGCCAGTATTTGGGCCATGTTTTGTCGTGATGTGTATCTACCAAGAATCAAATCTATGCATATCCCAGCTCAGTTACACACATCAACAGTCAAGGCTGCACTCCCTGCCTTCCTAGACAGTGGAGCAACAGAAAACTTCATTAGCCCCACATTCATTAAACAACACAGACTTGCCACATTACCCCTCAGACGTCCAAGAAAGCTACAAAATGCAGATGGAAGCAAGAACAGCATTGGGGAACTCACCAGATTCACGGAACTCGAGGTCTTCACTGGGAAGGACAGCCATGTTCATCGCTTCTATGTTGCAGAACTAGGAGGAGATGATCTAATCCTTGGATATCCCTGGCTCACTGCCACTAACCCACGCATAAACTGGACCAAAGGCACACTGGATGCAGAGGTCATTATACGCACACCAGAGGCATCCCTCACAGAACCCACACTCCCTGTACACGTCGCTGGCTTCCACACCAAAATCCCACCATGCCCACCACTCCTGGAGCCAGGAGATGAACTCATCGTGCGATTAAGCAAGACCACTGTTTCCCAATGCATTGCCGAAGAAGCCCAGTCCACAGAAACGCGAATGTGGGACCAGATAGTGCCTGTGCACTACCACTGCTTCCACAAAGTGTTCAGTGAACAGGCAGCCCAACGCTTCCCAGGCTCACATCCATGGGACCACGCTATCAACCTCAAACCAGATGCACCCACAAACTTTGACTGTAAAATATACCCGCTCAATCCCAAAGAACAAGTATTCCTGCGCCAATGGACCAAGGAGAATGAATCACAAGGCCTCATCAAACCATCAAAGTCTGAGTACGCATTCCCAGTCTTCTTTGTCAAAAAGAAGAATGGAGATCTACGCCTAGTCATCGACTATCGGAAGCTCAACGCCGTCACTGTTCGCAACTGCTACCCGCTCCCTCTCATCCCAGAGCTTATTGATAGGGTCAGAGGGCACGCACTTTTCACCAAGATGGACATCTGGTGGGGCTACAACAACATCCACATACAAGAAGGAGACCAGTGGAAGGCCGCATTTAAGACAAACCTAGGGCTATTCGAACTGATGGTCATGTTCTTTGGCCTCACCAATTCCCCAGCAATGTTCCAAACCATGATGAATCAAATCTTCAAGGAGCTCATCGACGGAGGATATGTTACTGTATACATGGATGACATTCTCGTGCACACACCGCTGGACTACACATTACATCGACACATCACCACTCAAGTCCTAGAAGTTCTCCTCAAACACAACCTCTATCTGTGACCAGCTAAATGCCTTTTTGAAGTCACAACAGTGGAATACCTTGGTGTCATACTTGAGAGAGATCGCCTCCGCATGGACCCCATCAAAGTCAAAGCAATCCTGGAATGGCCAGTCCCCAAGTGCGTACAAGATGTGCGTGTGTTCATCAGCTTCTGCCTCTTCTATCGCCGGTGGATCCCCAAGTTCAGTGAAAAAGCATGCCCCATGAATGAACTCACACACAAAGACACCCCCTGGGAATGGACAGAGGAACGGCAGGCCGCATTTGACACCCTCAAGGAGAGCGTAGCCTCTGCACTGGTACTACGGCAACCAGATTTCAGCAAACAATTTTATGTGGACACAGATGCATCCCAACATGCACTTGGTGCAGTCCTACAACAACTGGATGAACAGAACCACCTCCACCCCATTGCATTCCACTCTAAAACCTTTGATGCCACTCAATGCAACTGGGATGTTGCAGATAGAGAAGCCTTCGCAATATTGGATGCCCTATGCACCTGGAAAGCATACCTCGCAGGCAGTGAACATAAAGTTGTCATCCACACAGACCACTGCAACTTACAGTACTTCCTACACCCACAAAACCTCAATCATCGCCAAGCCAGGTGGTCACCAGAGCTCCAGGAGTATGATTTCAAGCTAGTACACATCCCAGGCAAACAGCACATCCCCGCAGACTTCCTTTCACAACCCCCAGGAGACAAAGGAGAGCATGACAATGAGAATATCACTCTATTCCCCCCAGAATGCATCGTGACACTTCAATTTGCCACATTCCCACCAGACCTGGAGGCATGCAGACAAATCCTCCAATGCTATCATGACCACCCACTCACTGGACACCCTGGAGTGAAGAACACGCTCGTGCTACTGCACTGGCACTACAAAAGGGGAAAGGAACTTGAGCAATTCACCAAAGAATATGTGCAAGGATGCACCAAGTGCCAGGAAACCAAGGCGTGCACCACACAACCCAGGGCAGCATTGTTCCCCATCAATGTTCCTGCAGAAGAGGGACCCTTCCAAAGCGTTTCCATGGATTTAATCACAGACCTTCCCCCTTCTGCAGGACACAACGCCATCCTCACCATCGTCGACCAAGGCTGCTCCAAGGCAGCATGCTTCCTCCCCTGCTCCACCACCATCACTGGTGAAGGGGTGGCTACCCTGTACTTCTGTCACATCGTACCCTGGTTTGGGCTACCCAGGCACATCATTTCAGATCGTGACCCCAGATTCACATCGCACTTTGCACATGCACTGACAAAGAGTGTACATGCTAAGCAGAACATCAGCACTGCATTCCACCCCAGGACAGATGGCCAAAGTGAACGCGCCAATCAACAAGTAGAGCAGTACCTATGCCTCTGGGTCCCAGACCAACAGGACCAGTGGGCTTACTACCTTCCCATGGCAGAGTTTGTGTTCAACTCCTGGCCACATGACCGCACCAAACTCACTGCGCATGAGCTACTCTTCGGCTACCAACCTCAATGCATGATAGACAACAACCTCACAAACCCACCAGCAGTACAAGATCACCTCACACACATCACCAACACAAGGAAATGTGCACAAGCACTCCTGAATGCGCCACCAAAGACAGTAACACCTTGGTTTCAGAAGGATCAAAAGGTCTGGCTAGAAGGACGCCACATCAAAACCTACTACCCCAGTACTAAGCTAGCGCCCAAATGCTTCAGCCCATTCAGGATCACATCAGTCATCTCCCCAGTAGCTTACCAACTCAAGCTGCCACCATCATGGACAATTCATAATGTGTTTCACATTGATCTTTTGATGCCTTACCAAGAAACAAGCGCTCATGGACCCAATTACACACGTCCCCCACCTGAAATCATTGAAGGAGCACCAGAATGGGAAGTTGAGCACATCATGGGAGAGCGCTACTGGGGCAGGGCATGCGAACACCAGTACCTAATCAAGTGGAGAAACTACCCACACACTGACAACACCTGGGAACCAGCTACAGGTGTATTTGCACCAGACTTAGTCAGGGAATTCCATCAGAAGACCAAGGCACATCGGGGCACTGTGAGACCTAGGAGGGGGGTGATAACCAGGGATGCTCACCTGGGCTCACTTATCCCCAAATTCTCTGAGCAGTGGCCCCCAAGCACCACCAGCACCAACCCTGCCCAGATACAGTACGGCCAGCTCTAACAGTCTCCTGACGTTCCTGCCTGTGCCAGTCAGTCCCAGTCCACTAAGACTACTTCCCTCGCAGTCGCTTCTTCTCTCTGTGGTCCCCGGCTACCCTGAGACCTTGTACCAGCCCCGCACACCTTCCTGCTCTAAAGCACTGGCCCCATCTGTAAACCAGACTAAGACTGAAATGGCACGTAACAAGATGGCATATAAAACCACAAAGAAACACCCCAACTCTTTTTCTGCAACCTACCCCCTCAGCTTCCTCGCTACAGTGGCTTCTATGCACCCTTCTGTTTTTCGCTACTCCTCATCCCCTCAACGCTTTCACCCCTACACCAGACACACTGCGGCTCGCCACCCTCATCATCATCCTCCTAGCTTCATGTCTTCCTTGTCTACTGCTTCCTCTGCACCTGGTTCCCCAATTTACCAAGGGGACTACACGGAATTTGCCACCGCACTGAATATCCCTCCACTTGCATCTCATCCTACCTCCCCCATGTCCAATGTCAAGCTCCCTCCAGCTGAAACCCTGGAGGTCCTCGCTGCTGACCCTATCCTCACCTCCACTCCTGATGCGCACACCCCTGTCTTCACCCCTACCCCTGGCCTCATCCTTCTGGACCAGGAGAATCGCGAGCTCCCCTGGGGCAACTCTGAACCAGAAGGACCCTCCTTTGCCATTGACATGTGTGGCCTACAGACTGGAGAGGAGATCATGGCATGCCTCAATGCCATGATTGCGGAAATTATCGATACCATCGACAATGAGGACACCCACATCACCATCATTGACACCACCACCTCCCTATGCACTAGCATTGAGCAGGACAAAGGTCCTGGGACCCCAGAATGGAGGAAGAAGATGGAGGAGGACTGCTGGTGTCCCCTTGCTGCAATTAGATCTGGAGGTGGTGACCGAGGGAGCTGTGGAAGCTGACCATCCAGGGCACCCCTTCTGCGTCAACTCCCCTTCCTCCCCCTGGTACTGGTCAGAACGCATCCAGGATGGTTCAGGCCACCTGGTTGTCCCCAAGTACATCGCCTTCATGTTCAGTGTGAAGGACCCCATCATCATGGCCACCATGGGCCAAAACAAAGTCACCTACACCTTCCCACTCCGCGCGCACCCCATTCCTGAGAACTCTTACCGCCCACTTCCCCAGCTCACCCCTCACCAGGTCTCCATCTTCGCTGATGAAGGTGGTGACACTGGTGCCTTCTATAGACATGTGGATGACGCCCTCAAAGCCCTGGGGGATCCATACTTGATAGGGGAAGTGGAACACCTGCGCATTGCGGAGATGGCCGTCGACTCACATGCAGTTGACATTGAGATGGAGAAGAGGTGCATGGCTGAGTCCAAGAGACTCTTGGATTACCACTCGAGGAGGCTGAACTACTACAAGGGCCAGAGGCATCAGGCAGTGCACCACCTATCTGCTGCAGATGCTTACAATGTCCTCTACCCCTACATGACCAGTGCACACGCCCCCCTTGACACTCCTGAGGACCAGGTCCTCAACTATTGCCCTGATCCCTGCCTACATGAGGCACTGCACAAAGCAGGGGAAGGCTACACCCAGCGCCCTGAGGAACTAACCCTCTCCTCTTGTATCTTCAGCCGCCCTCCGCCTCCTGGCCCTTACTCACTCATTGCGCACCTTGCCAGGGCAAGGGGACACAGCCCTTCCCTCTCCTACCCCATCTTGGAAGACCCTGTGCCTACCCCCACTGACCCCATCATCTCTGACGGCTATGATGTGCAGGCCATGGACGCTTATGACTGGACTGACCAGGGTAGTAACTGAGGGCAGTCACTGACCTTAGGAGGGGGATGGTGTCACATTCAGTGGACTAGTACACTTTATTTTTACTTTCTTACTATGCCTACCACTTCACATATCGACTGACAATGGCATCGTCCTTCCTTGTTGTTCACAAGGAGGTGCGTTGCTATTATTTACTTGACTCTATGGACTGCCAGGCCCCTACGGCCCATGACTCCACTCACGTGTCTTGCTACTGTACTACATACTTACCACCCGGTCTGACGGACCACCTGGACTGGCGCGCAGCCACTAGTGCTACATTTGCACACCTCTGCGCATGTGCTGCCTCAACACCCTACTGACTCACAATTACATGACTCACCTACTGTACTATGACTCATGATGACTTGGACTGCTTAGTAGTGTCCTAGGGACACTATGACTTGCTATGACTCGCTCTGACTCATACTCACTTGTACTTATATTGCGTCGCTTTGCTTAGGACAGACCTTAAGTCTGTTCTCTTGTAATCTCAGACTTGTAAAACACCTTGCTCCTTCTCTTGTGAATCCTCGCTCCTCAGGCTTATTGCCTGACTTCGCTCAATTCCCCTTGCCCATGATAAAGGGGAAGGGACTTAAGTTCAAGTGCACTAAAAGCACTCCAGCTAGGGAGAGGTACGCAGACCTCTTGCCACTATCGTGCCCTCAGTCCCCAGCCTTGCCAGCCTCACCTACGCCCCCTCCATCACCATTGGAGGTATGCCCAGACAGTGGGCATGACATCAAGCCATATAGACTTTTCACTAATAGGCACACTCACCCTGTTCCATTGTCAAAACCTTTGGGCTGTTTCATATAGATGTGTTCTCGCAAGATCCCATTGAGGTATGTGCCCTTGACATCCATCTGCTGAATCAACAGTTTCTTTGTTAGAGCCATTGCTAATATTGCTCTCATGGTCTCCATGCACACAACTGGTGAATGTGTCTTGATGTAGTCATGTCCTGGTCCCTGGGAGCAACCTTTGGCTACCAACCATGCTTTGAACTTCATAACATTGCCATCTTTGTCTTATTTCTTGGTGAATACCCACCTGTTCACTATAGGTATAATGCCTTCTGGCTTTTCTACTAGTTTCCAGGTACCCATCTGGTTTAGCTGGTCTAGTTCCTTCTTTATTGTGCCCTCCCACTCTGGCCATTCTGAGGACTGTTTTGCCTCTTTTAGACCATTGGGTTCATCACCTGAAATTGTGGAGTGCATGAATTCTGCCTCTAGTGGTATTGTATTGGTGTTGCTTTTAGTTCTTCCTTATCCTCTGAGTCAGAGAAGGGATCTGCTAAGCATTTGTAATTGGTACATTTACCCCTTGTTCTTCTGGGCTCATCTTGACCACTTATTTCCTCTAGATGTTCATATTTCCTTTTCAAACTATCATGTGAAGTATTCTGTGTGCTATCAGGATGGGTGTTACATGCATTGTTAAGTATGTGTGGCAGAGTATTGTCCAATTCTTTTGAGACAATTCTGCATGTGTCTGGCTGTGCTTGTCCATTACTCTCTTGTGCATGTGTGTGTGAATTCTCTCCTGTTCTTTGCATGTCTCCCTCTGGCTCCCCTTCACATGTAGGATTGGGTGATATTACAATTTCTTCCAATGGTGTGAGTTTCTCTGGTAGGGAAAGGAATTTATAGTTTTTGGAGAGAAGTACTTTGTGTGACTGGGCATTGTAATATTTCACTGAGCCTAAACCATCATCATATCCAATGTATGCTCTTCTTTGTGATTTGGGCAACATCTTGTGCCTTATGTTTTGGCCTTGCAACATTACCCATACAGGTGTGCCAAATTCTCTTAGGTGTGACACATTAGGTTTCTTATTGCACCACCTTTCATATGGTGTTGAATCTGGGACTGCCATCATATATGAACGATTCCACAAGTATGCTGCATGTTCTACAGCCTGTTCTCAAAGGAACTCTGGCAGCTTAGAGTCAGTCAGCATCACTCTTGCAAGTTCCACAACAGTATGGTTCATTCATTCTGCAATGCCATTCTGTGCTGGGGAGTAAGGTGCTGTTAACTGAACTTCAATTCCCTGTTGGTTGCACCACATGCAGAGGTTGTGCCACATCTCGGACTAACCTTACTTTGTTTTTACTGTACCATCACCTGTCATGTGATGCCTGGTGTCACATGATGCTTCCCCCTCACTTCCTGGTTGTCCCCCTTCCTGTGCTGAGCGACAGCTGAAAGCATGGGGGGACGCATCCACCTGCTGACACTCCCACACTCCCATGACTCTCATGGGAGTGCTTATTCACTTTTACTGATGCACTTACCTATGGACTGACTCACATGGGCCCTGGGCCAGCAAGAGGTGATGTGGCCTGGGTATTGTACATGTATATAAGGGGCAGAGCTTGGGGAGGCTATTCCCCAGCTTGAGCTTAGCTTTCTATTACACACTCGATTCCACTTGTATTTGCTGGCAGTAAATACAAAAGCTCTTGTCTTGTCCTTCCTCTCTCATCTCTTCCACATGTGAACTCATAGAAGTGGTAGTTGAACCTAGTAGTGACAACTAGGTTCTCCTCCCACTCCTACTCTTCCCTCAATCTCGTGACTTGTTGACTTGAAGGTGTGCCACCTATCTAAGTTGACTTGTTACTTGTGAATTCTTGTGCTTGAACAAGATGCCCCATGTGTGGCATAGCATAAGCTCAAGCTCCTTACCTACTTGATTGCCAAGGTGGCCATTGAGGAATGTGGACCCCTTGGACTCTTCATCAAAGCAAGGGGATTGCTCGAATGCTGAGCTTGTCTACAAGAAAGAGTTACTATCATATCCTGAGCTGTGAATGCACTGTCACAAGCATTAGCAGAGAACCAAAATTCTAACCTTGAAGTACACATACTTATGTGCATCTTTGATCTTCTACTCGAAATCACAAGGTTGTGTGAAGAATTCTGAATTGAAGTCAATCTTGAGTAAAAGAACCTGGATCTGCTCTTCCTTGCTGGCCATGTCATCCAGTATCTTTGGATACTCTTGTGCTGAATTGTGCTTAAAATTCTTGGGTACCAAGTCTTCATCTACACAGACAACATTGTCATTCATCACAAATAAAAACAAGCTGGAGATCTCACCTTGAGTTGACACCTTCTTGTACATCTTATCACGACTAGACGTGACCGATCTATTCTTGATCAGTCAACTAGAACACTCACTTCATCACCTAGAACAGCAAGAGGAATTGCCCTTGCATTACACAACAACAAGGATGAGGCAGCAAGCCTGGGGCAGGAAATCGACCAGGGAGAATTGGTCTTAAGAGAAGTCTTAGGCAATGCTGAGACTGGACAACCAGTTGTCTCAACTATTGAAGAAAATTTATGCCATTAGTTTGTTCTTCAAGGAGGACTTACCCCTGTGGTAGAAGAAAATCTACAAATCCTACAGAACCAACCAATCAATCAGTGTCGATGAGACAGTCAGAGATAGCAAAGGGGATACATACCTAATGTGCGCCTCAACAGTTCTATAGACAACCTACCAACAATGACAACTCTAACAGTGGAAATGGTACCCAACCAATGGGTGACCATCCTCCCCCGTACTGAGCCTGACCTGCCCCCACACATTGTGGGAGAGGCCTACTGGGTCCCTCTCATGGAACTGGAATGCAGTGCCTACCACCTGGTGGATGACACCGGAAAGGAATGGCCAATTGAATTTATAAACAACAATTGGCATGCCTTGAAGTGGGGAGTGATGGGATACTGAACCATGAGCAGAGACAAGTTGCCAAGGTCTGGGATGCTTGGCTGGTGGAGAGTGACAGATGATCAGCATCCTGACAACAGAAGGAAGAAAAAGGGAACTGACCTGCACTCCCCCAGGGAGTCAGGAAAGCCCAGAGATGACACCACAGTCCCAGACAAACAAAGTTGACAAACTAGCTATAGAAGGAATGAGAAATTTTAGAATAAAAGTAAATTCATAATTAGACTCAGTATCACTGAAAGCATCCAAAAAATGACCTCTGAAGTAATTCCCATGGTATTTGGGAACCCACCAAATTTTGGGGGCATTTGGGCTGTATCCAAAAATGGCATAGACACCCTGATTTAGTTAAGCACAGCCTCTAACTGCATGTACACTTGCTGAGAGACAGTACAGTGACCTTTCTGCTTTTTTACTGCCCAATCTGCTGCTTTCCCACTCAACCCTTTCCTATAAGCATCCATAAATCACCAGGAATGGTTTACAAACCATCAGATAACTTCAACTGGGCATGCATTCAAGCATTGAAGTGCTGCCTCCTTTGCTTTAGCAAAGGTTTTGTTTGGTATCTCTCAATAACAGTATTTGCACCACCCCCAATACTGTGTTGTGACTTGGATATTAGACCCTATATATCTTTAATATAAGAATTCACATACCATCTCAATAGGATTCAGTTTACAATGAAATTTAGGGAGAAAAATGCATTCATGACCTGCGTTCTGAATCATGGTTTCAAGTAATGATTCCTGTTTGGCAAAATCATCCTGCTTGCTCAGGAGGCATGCCATGCAGCAATTGT
This sequence comes from Lactarius sp. MG50, assembly GCA_003314065.1. Lineage (NCBI taxonomy): Eukaryota > Fungi > Basidiomycota > Agaricomycetes > Russulales > Russulaceae > Lactarius > Lactarius sp. MG50. Next base: position 20,217 of record QLOZ01000365.1, read on the forward strand.
CATTCTCCCAGGGGCAAACAGGCTTGCACTTGCCCTGCATCCCTGAAACATTAAATCCTCATTCTTCAAGGACCTGCTGTAAGCCTTTACAGTAGTTGAAACTTCCAACTATGCATTGGTCTATGATGGGAAGGATGGCAAAGGCTTTCAAGCCTTTGCCGATTCAGATTGGGCAAGTGATACTGTAATGCACCACTCTACTACTGGATACATGATAAGTCTTGCAAGCGCAGTTTTCTCCTGGAATTCCAAAGCACAGAAAACTGTAGACACTTCATGCCAAGTTGTGTGGGTACGATCCCTCCTTGAAGAGATTGGATACACAATTAGGCCAATTCCCCTCAATGGAGATAATCAAGGCACCATCTTCATGGCATCCAACCCTGTCCAAGAACGACAGATAAAACATATTGATATTAGATATCATTATTGTTGCATTCACTTCCTTTGTGCTAGATTTACTTTACATGTTAGATTCACCTAATGCATTGTATATTGCTCTTTAGAGTGTCAGAACAACGCTCCAGAGGCTGTTTCCTTATTTGGTTAGTTAGATTAGCTTAGTCAGGTTGATATTTACTGCAGAGGAGCACACTTTTACCTTAGTCTTAATCACTCCTCTGCAGGTTAGTAGTTTAGTATCTCACTCTTCAAATAAAGTCTTAATCACTCCTCTGCAGTCCCCTTGGTCCTCTGTGACTCAAGGGCCCTTCTAATCTCGCAGTACAACAATTATATCTGCCAAGTTGTCAAGCAGGGAAAGATTATTCTCCAATATGTGGATGGGACAAAAAATCCTGTGGACATGTTCACTAAGAATCTGGGATGAACCAGATTCCATGAACTTAGGGGTCAACTTAGGCTTGAGTTCTACTCACCCAAGAATGCTTAGTGCACCTATGCTGTGCAATTTGAAAGAGCAGGATGCAAAATTCATCTCACATCATGTACTGGAAACCATCAAGACCAGCAGGTTGGTAACAGTTCTGAGGAACTCTGTTACACATGCTTTAGCTTCCCTCTGCACATCCAATGCTCACAGTGCTTGTGTAGCAGTCGATTGAATGCCCATGTGTGAAACTAGCTAAGGTGATATGCAGGCATCTGGCTGCATCATGGTTGTGCAGCCTGCAAGTCCTAGCTCGAAGTTAAATGATAGTGAAATTTCTCATCTCACTGTCATTCACCTTTGATCCAGGAGCATACTGACACTCAAGTCTTGTGAAGGTCTGGACCTGTGCTCCCACACATGCCATGCCTTCCTATAACTCAATGATGCATTAGTTACTGGATCATTCTAGCTACTTTCTGATGTATAGACCAGTGATGGAGGTGTGGTGAACAAGCTTTTCTTTCACCACTTTTCCATCTCTGCACTGGCATGAGATGTGGATCTTAAGCAACTCTATGTACAGAGTTACTCAACATCCAGACCTCTATGACACACAACCACATCGCTGTTGCTGCACCTCCAGCAATACAGTCAGATGTGCAATGCAGTTTCATAATGCATCACAGAAAACCAAAGATCCCAGATATGGATCAGAATGAGGCACCCTTCCAAAATAGGCACAAAGCTCATGGACCTTCATTGATCATTTTGGAAGGGAACCTTCCAAATGGGAAACAAAAGCCCTAACTTTCATTCCTATTTTGGTAGGTAAGTCATGTTCTAACTTAGGAGCATGACACTGCGATTGCCTTCACAGTGTCATACTCCTAAGACAGTAAAGGACTGAGGCCTCAAATGGTTTTCTGACCAACTCGTGTCATTATGATACACTTAGCAAGGGGGAGTGCTGAACCGGAACTTAGCCAGTATATCCAAGCTCCGGTTAGTGGTGGCTCTAGGTCCAGTCTGGGCTCTAGAACTATGCCCCAGTAGATACAAGGAATCCCCTTATGGGATCCACAAGGATACCTACTTATGGGTATTAGGGTACTGTCACACAGTGACTTGTAATGGTCTCCCATGTGTATATAAACCCCCTGGTAGCATGCATAATCCTCAGTCTACTGACTTTCACTTGTCACAGTATAAGTGAGTCATAAGCTCCCTGGTTGATGTGCACTCTGTGCTGCTCATTAAAAGTGTGCTCCTCTGCAGTAAATATTAACCTGACTAAGCTAATCTAACTAACCAAATAAGGAAACAGCCTCTGGAGCATTGTTCTGACACTTCAAAGAGCAATATACAATGCATTAGGCTCATGTAACATGTAAACTAAATCTAGCACAAAGGAAGTGAATGCAACACAAATGGTTTCCCTTTACAGTATGCTTACTTAACTCTCTCTTCTCTCCTCCCCTCAATTGTTTCCCCTGTCAGCCTTCTGGCCCACTTATCCACTGCCCCCCTTCCAAAAGAAGATATGTGGTGCACATAGTGCTTGAACCCCCACCTGCTTCTCAAAAGGATCAAAAAGTGAGTACAGTACTTCCTTATTTGTTTGGGGTCACTCAACTCACATGTCATTGCTGCCCACCACTCTGCCTGTGCTGCTTGCTGCCTGCTCCCACCTGCTCTGCCCACTGCCCACTCCTGCCTGCTCTGCCCACTGCCTGCCACTCCTACCTATGCTGCTCACTGTTCACTGCTCCTCTGCACTGCCCACTGCCTGCACTGCCCACTGCCTGCACTGCCTGCTGCCTGCTGCCTGCTGCTCCCACCTGTGCTGTCCACTGCCCACACTTGCCACTCCCACCTGCACTGCTTGTGCCCACCACCTGCTGCCCCCAGTGCTGCTTGCTGCCCACTTCTCACCACTCCTGCCTGTGCTGCTCACTGCCTGCTGCTCACTGCCCCTGCCTGCACTGCTCACTGCCTGCCACTCCCACCTGCTCTGCCTGTGGCCCACAGCCTGCTGCCCCCCCCCCTGTGCTGTGCATCACCCAGATGCTCTCCTCCCCACTTGGCTTCACACTCAGCCACTGCTGCAGCATCCTCATGCCCAGTCATGCTCAGTGGCACCACTCAATCTGCCCACATTGCTCTGCACATTGTTGCTGCTGTGGAGCACCACTGTGCTCTGTCCTACCTTTTTTGGCATTGTCACTCTCAGTCACACTTGGTGGCACTATGGTCCTTTTGCTTGGCTCTTCCACACAATGCTATTAATGGTCTTTCCATTTGCACTGTCTGCTTAGAAGTATATTCCTGGGAAATGTTTATTTATCATTTAATCCCCCTCCCCTACCCCCCACTATGCCCCATTCCAGCATTTGCAACAATACTCTACCCTCACAATAATTCAAATCAGAGCTTCATCATGGACCAAAGGGAAAGGTGTACATATCCATTGCACTTAGTGGCCATTGGAATGGCTAGACACACCAGGGCTTGAGTAACAGGATCCCTAAAGGTCTTCTAACTCAGGCCACTCAGGATAAGGTCAATGTGGTGCTTGCCCAGCAAAGGAAGGAGGCATATGAAAGTATGTTAACCTCTTTTGAGATTTGTATATGGATGGCCAGCTTCCTTAGACCTGTCAAGTGGAAGTAAATGTGCATTTGACCAGATGATAGGTGGTGCAAGTGATGAGGTGCTTGATGGACCCATGGGCAGTATGGATAATGGTGGCTGGTTTGACAACAACATGGGGGGACCACTGGACAGAACTTCAGCTAGCTGGTGAGGGCAGCAAGACAGAACATCTGCCACAGTACCTTGGACAGTAAGTTAAACCTAAACTTGTTACTCATTCCCATTGACTTGTTATTTTTCAGCTTACACAGTTATACCACATCTTAAACATGATCAATGTAATACAATCAACTTCAATCAAGGTGGGATGAACAATTGTCATCCCTCATTGATGCATACCTCAATTTTAAGCTCCATGAATACAACAAGTTGTATACACATTTGAATTCAGAAGATACCATGGAACAATTTCAACTTTTGTATATTGACATTTATGGTTTGTGATTCATTGATTATCCACACATAACAACACTGAGGACTTGTTGCTGGCAAACTTCTCTTATGGTCATACATTTCTACAGTTACCTGGGTGTATATACCCTAACATGAATCTCTTGCAGCAAGGCTGTCTGAGCTTGCCATCAACTCATGTCTCATTTGCAATATTACTTTGAACTCTGAAGCTCTATCATTAGCTGCACATTTGCCAACCCCACCTTAGCATACAGGCATGGGTTTGCTCTATTTGTGACTATTATAATGTAAGCTAGATATTAATCCATGGCAGTTTACAAGCAGCTACTATATCTCAGAAGAATTTGTAAACTGCTTCAAGTATGATGTCAAACCTTGGCCACTGCACTCACTAAAGAAATTGGTGTGCTCTACAATATTTGTTTAGGGGCAATACTGATATCAATGCACAGCCCTGCTATTGTCACCCCAGTTGGTATAATGAATTCCATTGTGGTGATGGCTTTAAAGTTAAAAGGTAGTCCTGCACACTCCTCTCAGAGTTATAAGTCATACCACATCAGACACTCACATTCACTCCCTCACAATGAGCAGTACACCTAGACAGCATTTGAGGGATGTTCATCATAATAGAGACCTCCCTCAATTACCTTAATGGGCAGTTACTGAGCCATATCTGACACCATTGATTCAAGACATTCCAGATGGCCCATTCATGCACAATGCTCATGTAGCTGAGATAGCACAGGCTGTCTCAGGGTGATGGAATGATCAAGCAAGAATCCCCCCTGCTGACCTAGGGTTCCACCCTGGGTTTATCTAGAATACCACGCACAGGAAGAGATAAGAGAACAATTGGTTCTCAATATTAGGGATTCAGTACAAGATTATCACTTTGAGTCCATGCAACAACATTGAATGACCTTCTAACTCTGCACATATCTAGATAGCTACACTTGAATGCTGTTGTGACATTGGGTGTTTACTAGTAGTCTTTCAAGGAGAACAGGATCCTGCACTAGCAAAAAAACTGCTGTTCTCACTCACACTAGATGAGCCCATCAGCAAAAGTTACATAACTAGGTATTCCAGGTTATCTCAACCTTGTAATACCTAGTTGGCTACACTAGGGATGACAATCCCTAGTCATAATTAAATTAGATTGGCTAGGGATTGTCTGTTATAACTAGGGATAATAATTCCTAGTTGTAATTATCTAGGTATTGTCTATTATAACTAGGGATAATAATTCCTAGTTGTAATTATCTAGGTATTGTCCATCATAACTAGGAATAACAATTCCTAGTTGTAATTATTTAGGTGTTGTCCATCCTAACTAGGGATAATAATTCCTAGTTGTAATTATCTAGGTATTGTCCATCCTAACTAGGGATAACAATTCCTAGTTGTAATTATCTAGGTAAGGTCTGTCATAATTAGAGATATCAATACCTTGTTCTGACTGCATGCATCACATTTGTCACCACACAGACACAGACACACATACATCCATTATTACATTAGTCCTAATAGTTTACAGGGTGTCATGTTCATCAATGTCATCCTCACCTCCTGAGTCTTCTTCAACACCCATATCTGAGTCTTAACTTTCACATCCTCCTCCTCTCCATCCTCACTATGTTCAGCACTTCCTTGTTCTTCACTATGTAGTGTAATGATAAAGACATCATTCTCATCAAGCCATTCTGACTCATCAACCTCATATTGGAGATCTGGGCTATCTCCATATTGTGAATTGCCCAGAGCCCAGCATGTGAACTTGTGGCCAATGCCTTCATTGGAATATCACATGAACATGTCATGATCAACAAATCTAGGAGAGCCTGAGTGACTGAACTATTGGAGATGAATAAGACAGCTCACATATTTATGTAGTAATATTGCCAATCAATGTCATTCTCACTTGGCTGCTGTGCAATGGATTCATATGGGAGTAGATCCCATGTTATTCCATGTGTGAAACCTGCTATCAAATGAGTAGCACACACAACCACATTAGGGGAAAGAAATTCAAAGGCCAGTTCATCATCACTTGGAATGAAACCAATTTGAGGTAGGTGCCACACTTCAAATCCTGAGTGGTAGTCAAGGTCTCACCCAAACCACCTAACCCAAAGGAAGTCCATGCATTGAGTATCTACAGCCCCAGTTCCTTGGTTTTGACATTGAGTGTCTGCATGGAAGATGGCAATGACCTGTGCATACCAGTATGGGTGTGCATTCACATTGTTATTGTTGTCTTCATGTGCAATGACCATGACATCACTGTGGGTTTGAATATTGACTGAATCCTGCAAGTGGCACATATTATATGTAGTGTAGTTGATTTGCATCATCTTGTGCCAGTAGATGCAATTATATGTAAACAATATGGTGTTGTGATCTTCATCTGAGAACTCAAATTCATCACCCTCAAATGCCTAACCATAAAGATGTGCAAGCAAGTGGTCTTTGAGGTGTGGCATAAAGTTACATGAACAACACCATTAGTCACATTCTGTTATAAACAAAATGCTTACCTTTATGACAGGGTTACCACCAATTTCTCACAACCAAGTAGCTAAGTGATCAATGATCATACACACATGTGAAGTCAGAAATTTGATAGTGTTTGGTGGGCTGGGCATATGGAAGTGGCTCCTCGTCATCATGGCCTGTCATGGCCTCAGGGACATGACCTGGTTCCATGTGTTTGCTTGTGTTAATGCAGGTTTGTATGTTCCTCAGCATTCGCTCTGTTCCTCTTGGTGTCTCAATCTTTAACTGAATCCCACCATCCTGTCATGCATTTGCAAACAGTGTTGGCAGTGCAGCTGCAGCCCATTTGTGCCCTTGAATGATTGCTAACACCCAGGGCATTGAATAGCCATGGGTAGGAGGGGTAGAAAGGGAGTATTATTCTGGTGACCAAGGATCTATGAAGATCTATGAAAGCCCTGGGTCTACAACATTGGTTATAGTATATCTATTTCACTCATCACACACATGTCTGCATTTCTTGCCTTGGCAAGGCAGTTGTGCCACACACCAAGGTGTGTGTTAATAGATGTTGAACATCATCTTGTGATGGGAAATAATGACCCAAATTGCTAGAAAATCACTGAGTACTCACTGTGGGGTATGTGAACTTCCAATAGATGTCACTCTTCAAGTTCCTGCAAACATCCTATGAGTAATTCTGCACACATTCAGTGTTAAGTTGGTGCAACTCAACTTGAGAAGTCATGCCACATGCAGAAGTAGTTGTCCTATGGCCACAATTGCCTCCCAGTCCTTCTCATGTGCCTGGCTTCCTTGTTTGCAGTAGGTAGCATCAGCCTTTCCACAAAAAACTTTTTGGAGCTTTTACTGGCTTGTACCAGCTGGTACAAGCCCCAAAAGGCCACAAAAGCTCATAAAGTGAAAAGTTGAAAAGCCAAGTCTAAATTTTGACAAGTTGTTTACTTTTGTGCTCTAACAAGTTGAAAGTGGTCAAAAGTTCACAAGACATACATGAAATTAAATATATTTTACTAAATCACCTAGGGCTGCTAGTTATGTAATATGATTACCCTCCAAAACAAATTAAAATGTAAAATAACTATATGAATAAAAATGTAAAATAGCCTCAACCTGCCACCACTGCCACCCCCATGCTGCCACCAAGGCCCCCACCACCACCAAGGCCCTGCTGCTGCCACTGCCCCCACCACTACCACTGCTGCTCCCACCACTCTCACCACCACTGTGATGACATGGTGAACAAGGTATTTTCATTAAAAAAAACCCTATATACAGTACAGTATAGTAAATATGTAGAAAAGTGAGTATGAATAGAAATGAAACAAAAAGTCCAGTTGCTGCCGCCGCCACCACTGCTGCTGGACCTGCTGCCGCCACCGGACCTGTTGCTGCTGGGCCTGCTGCTGCCATCACTGCAGGGTCTGTTGCTGCTGCTGTTGGACCTGCCACCACTGGGCCTGTCGCCACTGGGCCTACCGCCGCTGTTGCTGCAGGGTCTGTCACTGCCACCACTGAACCTGCACCGCTGCCATCACTGGACCTGTCACTGCTGGGCATGCTGCTGCCATCACTGGGCCTGTCATCACTGGGCCTGTTGTCACTGTCGCTGCTGGGCATGCCGCCACTGCCGCCAGGCCTGTCACTGCTGGGCATGCCACTGCCATCACTGGGCCTGTCACCACTGTCACTGCTGGGCCTGCTACCACTGTTGCTGGACCTGTTGCTGCAGGGTCTGCCACCGCCATCATTGTTGGGCCTGCCACCACCGCTGTTGCAAACAAGGGGTGGGGATTTGGGTTTGGGTTCAGGTTCAAGTTTGAGTTTGAGGCTGAGGGGTGGGGGGGTCAGCATGTGGTAGGGGCCATGGATGTCACCACATCCCTGACATGTTAGCACTACATAACAAAGAAATAAAAATAAAAACGTACCTGACACTTTCCCAAGTCAAGGATGCATGGCTGATAAGTTCCTGTAACAGCACAATAAGGTCAGATTTAGTTAGTAGTAATATATCCATCTGCATGAACATGAATCAAGCCAACTTAGCAAGGGGCCAATAAGTAGTTATGTAGGCACGTCTCAGCGCTGACAAGTGAGTTGAAGAGCAGGCCCACAGCACTGGGGAGGTTCGAGTAGGGCAATGTACTCAATCATCGAGCGGCATTGTCAGCGGTGTGGGACCAGTGACATTGATAAAATACTGTAGATACTGTAGTAATAGATCAGCCAGGAAAGAAAAGAAAAGAATATAAAGATTTACTTACCATTTGCCTTCAGATCCTGAGTCCTTGGAGTGTGTGGTTTGGAGCACAATGTGAGCATTGATAGTCTTGGCCTTAGTGACTTGCCTCTTCGAAGGACTTGAACCAAGGCATGTGCAGGTTTGTTTTGCATGTTTGGTTATGTTAGCGGCAAATTGTTCAGCAGTTCTCGAAGGCACATTGACTGGGAACCCTGAACCCTAAAGCAAGCTAAGTATTTGTTCCTCTACCTACAGTACCTACTAATTACAATGTTTTTTCTTTTCTAGGTTTTCAGAGCTTTGTGAGGATTCACTGCAGAACAGCAATGCAAGCACCCTGGGGAGTTTGCGTCCGCAGTGCACACTCCCACCTTGCACAGCATGGCCACCAATGACTGGCATACCATGCCCCCCATTGCGTGTGCCATGTCTACCACATTGATACCAATGATGAAGGAGGATATGGGCAAGGTTCAGGTCTCAGTTTGAGGGTATCATCCTTGTGGATCCCTCTACTTTCCTTGCCAAGCCAAACTCACCTGCTTCTTTATTTCCCCAGTTATAAATTCCTTGATCTTGCATGTTGTTGTGTTTCCTACTGTGCTATGGTATTACATTTAGTGCACCCGCTGCCATGTGTCCTACATCATCACCCCACCAAAACCCACAGAAAAAAACTGGGCATACACTAACTATGTGTTCCAGGTTATCAGCAATGGCTCGGACACACATGAACAAGGGCGGCACGAGTGCAAACAAAGGTGTGTGAGTGCGCAACAACAACAGCTGCAGCACTGACTGGTGATGACAGCACACAGCAGCAATACAGCATCAACAGCAGTGATGATGGCATGCAGCGATAACAGCACTGGTGGCAGCAACAGCATCAACGGCGGCGACAGCACCAACAGTGGCACTCCAGCACCAACAGCAGTGGCAACAACAGGGTGCAGCGGCAGTGGCGAGAGCACCAACCATGGCCACGACAGCACCAACAGCAGCGGTGGTGACAGCATATGGCTACAGTGAGAGCACTGACAGTGACAATGACAGCATGCGGTGGCAGTGGCAACAACTACAACACTGGCAGCAGCAGCAACTGCAGCATGTGGCAGCAAGAGCACTGACTATGGCAACAACAGTACCAACAGCAGCAGGGGTGACAGCATACGGTGGCAATGAGAACACTGACAGCAGTGACTACAGTGGCAATGACAGCACCAACAGCAGCAGTGGTGACAGCATGCAGTGGTGGCAAGGACACCAACAACATGATAACAGCATGTAGCTGCAGCAGTGACTGCAGCAGCATGGGGCAACTGCAGTGGCAGTGACCACAGTGGCAATGCAGTGGTGATGGGGTGGCAGGGGCAGTAGCAACGGTGGCAGCAGTGGCAGCAGTGGCAGGGTGGCAGCAGTGGCAGGGCAGCAGCAGCGGTGGCAGGGCAGTGGCAGCAGCAGGGCAGCAGCAGCAGCAGGGTGGTGGCAGCAGCATGGTGGCAGTGGCAGCGGCAGGGTGGCAGCAGCAGCCCCTTCAGTCTATTTTATTCATAGATTTGTTTTACTATACATACATATCAAGTCTTTTAATGAAAAACAATGGTTTTGTTTGACACTGTGTGAAATAATGGGTTGGACCTTGTGTTGGGATACGCCTGAGTAGACCGGCAGAGATAAGATAAGATAATATTCATATGTTATGTAACACATAGGATTGCTCTTAAGGAGCATGCCCTCATATAGGGGTGAATGATATTCTCTGGTCCTGCTCATCCCTGTATCCTCTGAATCATTAGACCTTGAAATGGTTTCAGATTATAAATTGTATAGTACCTACGAAAAAATAGTTGGTTTTTTGTGAAATGAGCTCAGCCACTTGATAAGTTGATCATAGGTGTAAACAATCTAGTTAAATAATATATTATAGTTCAAGAATTTTTCAATAATTCAACACCATATTTAATTCAACACCACTTGTCATCTTTCCTGAGCTTTCTGTCTTGCACACTTGCTGACCAGCTGAAAAGTAATGAAAAGTGCCTAAAAGTTAGAAAGATTTTTGTGAATTGGCTGATGACTAGAAGTCAAGGAAATGGAAAGAATGTACTTGAATAGACACTCATTACATCTGGGTTCCACTTGCCTATCATTTTGAGCATCCAAATCCAGAATGTGATGCTGTTACAATTGTCAAGATATCTACATGTGTCTGAGGTGACTTACGCTCTAAGTGGTTTTAGGTTGGCAAGCTGCTTGCCCTCAAACTGCTTCTCCTGAGACTCTTCCACCACCATGAATCTGACAATGTAGGACTCATTCTTTTTCCCCATAATAGTCCCTGTTATGCTGAACCAAGGATCATCTATGACCACCACATCACTGCTGCCTGCCAGTTCCCATAGAACAAGAAATCTTGGGCAGATGGATATCTGCACTTGACAGATACCTCTGACCACAACACTAACAATTATCTCCCCATCCCAGGGCACAGACTTCCATTCAACCATGGGTACTGTCCTAGCAGTCTTGCCCTTGTAAGTGTCCATGGACAGATTGCCTGATCCCTGAATGCTGCAGATGTAGAATGGGATATGTTTCTCATGGAGGTGGCCTTGTATTGCAAGGGAGAACACACAATAAGTTTTGACATCAGGGAAGTATATCAAACTCCTTACCTCTCTGAGAGCTAGGGTGTGACATGGGTAACCCCTGGTGGGATTTCCTAAAACCACACCTGCACCCATCAAAACTGCACCTGAATGGTTACAGGTGTGGTTAAACCATAAATGTTCACAGTTTTTTTTTAACCACAGTTTGGCCACGGTTTTTTGTGGTGTTCTGAACCTGTGGTGTGGTTGAAGCAATTATATTAAAAAAAAATGGCCATAAGGGCACGCAAGGGGAACTACAATCTAAATAAAAATAAATATGATCCCTCCCCCACAAGTGTGCAATCTGCAGGCACACAGGTGGGTGCATGTGTGTTGTGTGGGTGGCATGCATGCAGGTGGGTGTCATGTGGACATGTGGGTGTCATGCAGGCATGCGGATGTCATGTGGGCATGTGGATGTTGTGTGGATGTTGTGTGGGCATGCAGACATCATGCGGGCATGTGGATGTCATGCAGAAATCATGCAAGCGTGCAGGAGTCATGCAGGCATTGTGTAGATGTGTGGGCATTGTGCAGGCATGCAGACGTTGTGCGGGTATGTGGGTGTCATGTGGGCATCATGCAGGCATGCAGGAGTTATGTGGACATGGTGCGGGAGTTGTGCAGACATCGTGTGGGCATGCAGGAGTTGTGCAGGCATGTGGATGTCATGCGGGCATGTGGGCATCATGTGGGCATCATGCAGGCATGTGGGAGTCATGTGGATGTCATGCGGGCATGCAGATGTTGTGCAGGCATCATGCAGGCATGTGGGCATTGTGCAGGCGAGCAGGCATCATGCAGGTGTCTTGTGGGTGTGCAGGCATCGTGCAGGTGTCTTGCAGGCGTGTGGGAGTTGTGCAGGCATCTTGTGGGCATGTGGGCATTGTGCGGGTGTGCGATCTGCCAGAGGGGGCAATTAGCGGGCAGGTGAGTGACCACAATTGAAGGCCACCATGTGGTGGTAAGCAGTGCTACCCCTCCAACTTGTAGTTGATGTGAGGGAGGGGGGCAGGGGCATAATATAATTCATTACAAAAACTATTCATAACTATGTATTCTACTTATTTACAGTGGGCTGTGTGTGCAGTCTCGGCGATGTGCATAAGTGTGGTGATGTGAGGGCATGTGGGTGGTGTGGGATGCATGGGTGGGGTGTGCAGGTGATATAGGAGCGTGGATACGAGGGGGCTGTCATTGTTGAAGACTTGTCAGTAGGAACAAAGAAAAAACAAGAAAAAAAAAACATATCTTGTTCTTGCATTTGGAGCAAGGGAGGGTGATGGTTCAAAATCTTCTTTTTGAGGGGATGATGTTGGCGGCATTGTAGACAGAAACCCCCCTCCATCTTGCGTTTGGAGCGAGGGAGGGGGGTGGCAGTTGGAAAACCCCACGCATTTGTGTTTTGAGGTGGGGATGGTGGCAGTGTGAGAGAAGAATGCCATGTGACTGGCAATGCATGGAACTGGTAAAAACAAACAAAAAAAACAAAAAAACAAAAAAAAAGAACAAAATAGCTGGTAGCAAAAACACAAAGCCATAGTAGTAAAAACTGTAAAAAACTGTATACCTGCAGTTAAGGGTGTGGTTTTGCCTTGGGTGGGAAATCCCAAAACTGCACCCACACCTGTGACAAACTGTGACTGAAAACCATGGTGTCACCCACACCCATGTCATGCCTTACTGAGAGCCTTTAGGTTTTGGCATGAGCATCCAGGATGGGCCTGAGGCTGCACCCTGTGGTGGCATGTGGGGACAAGGTGGGACTGGAAATCTTGAAGCACCTGCTCCCTTAGGTCTGATAAAAACTGATTAGAAATATAGCAAAACCATAGAAAAGAAAGGCAACTTGTACATGATCTGAATGTTGACTGGTTGAATGAGCTGCAGTGCCAAGTTTTGCATCACCAACTGGGCTTCAATTTCAACCATGACACTAGAGAAATCAATGCCTTTGACAAGAGTGTGGTACCCCTTAAACTGGGGGTGGGAGATGACTATGACCTGCTAACTGACAAGAGGGTAGACATGCTCATCCTTGGGCAAGGTAGGGGCCTGTACATGGCAGATATCTAGTTTATGCATGTCGATCTCAAACTAAACATATACATTAGCTAGCTCACAATGCAGATTGCCCTGTACCTCTCCAAGGCTGTGTTTATCTACAACAAATACACAGCAGTCTTGCATTTGTCTGCTCACATACCCATGCCACTTTTGGTGTAGAGGGTCCACTAGGTTGCAGAATTCAACCTAAGTACCTACCTGAATTTTATATAGATGACATGGAGGTTCAAAAAACTCCATGCTGTTCATTAAGGTTGAAATCTGGCATCCCATCAGTAAAGCTTTGATTGGATTCTAAGTATCTTACCTCCCAGTTCAAGTCCTTTTTGATGTATATGAGAGTCTTACATGCCTTGTTGACTGAGACTACTATTCCATATGAGCTTGACCAATGGTCCTTGATGTTGTCACCAGGGAGATAGTGTGGCATCAAAGAATGCAGAGAAATGTGAGGCAAAGGAATATCTTCCAAACCTGAGTCTGGTTCAATGGTGACAACACCATCAATGATTTCAATGGCATGCCCTATGACTCCCCATTGCTCCCCAGACTCAACTCTGACCCTTTGTTGGGGCTGAATGGAGTCTTGAGCAAAGCAGTGGACCTAGGGTGTGAATGAAGGCAGTTTCTGGATGCATGATTCTGCAATAAAAAAATGAATGTTGCTGGGAGGGCTATCAACAATGGTGAGGCTGGCTGGAGCAAAATGCTTCATGATCAAGCCCAGTTCATATGTTTCATGATGAAACATGAATTTTCCAGGTGAGATGTCATTTACCTTTGAGCCATTGCATTCTGTTATAACTTGAACTGAGGACCAAGTACATGGGGGGGG
>QLOZ01000371.1:0-17301 GCA_003314065.1 Lactarius sp. MG50
GGTCCAGGCGGTCCGTCAGACCGGGTGGTAAGTAAGTGGTACAGTGGTGAGACGCGGGAACAGAGTCACGGGCCGTAGGGGCCCGGCAGTCCATAGAGTCAAGTAGTCGAAGCGTGGAGTGATAGGCATGATAGAAAGTAAAAATGAAAGCGTACAAGTCCGCAGAACGTAACATCTGCTGTGCATACCTCCAACAGCGATGGAGGGGGCATCGGGGATCCTGCTGATCCGGGGGACTGAGGGCGACTGGCAAGGAGCTCTGTATACTTGTCGCATGCTGGTGTACTCTTGTGACATCTAAGGGTAATGCCTTTACGTTTGGACTTCCCTAGCATAAACACTTGTGGAGACAAGCGAAGTCTGGCAACAAGCCAGAGGAGCGAGGGTTCACAAGTCGAGACTGGAAGATCATTCTTAATCACTGAGATTACAAGAGAACAGACTTAGGGTCTGCTCATGGCGAAGTAGTGCGATATAAGTACAAAGGCGCATGACTCACAGGGAGTCAGCATGAGTCACAGTGTCCCTAGGACACTACTAAGCGTATTCAGTCATCGTGAGTCATGATACAGTAAGGGAGTCCGGTAGTGATGTGTTACGATCTCAGGTATGGACCGCCCGGACCAGCTGTAAAAACTTTTTATGACCTTTACAATACTATGCTTACCCTCTCGGACTCCGCGACTCTGTGCTCTGCACTTACTGTATGCGATGACGACTGATGACTGATGTTCCATGCCGATGACTCGTGCTGACTGCGCCGCAGTCAGCTACTATACTTAGAACCGGACCTTACCCGCTACTCCACGTTGTGACTCAGTAGTAGCACGTGACCCCCTGTAGGGCTCCTATATAAGGAGCCTGCTTTACACCTAGTCAAGCCCTAAGCTTGACTTAGTTTCTTAATTGAGACTCGACCTTGCTTGCCCCTTACTCCGAGCCCGCTGCTCATCGTCGACCTCAATCCCCTTTGACCTGGGATTGACTTGTGTGCTCGTCGCTCAGCACAACCTCTGCTTCGCTCCCACGCCCCTCTAAGTCGGCTGCAACGACTTAGCTTTGGAAGCCTCGTCACAAGTGCCCTGTGACTCAGTGTCCTACTCCGAAGGACTAGTTTAACCTCTCACGCCTCCGTGGACCACTAGAAGTGTCCATGCTCAGGATCCTGTGCTCGTACATCACTCGCACGTGATCACTTGCTCATCACCTAGTATCTCAGGAACACATGATCAACATCGCACGTGTTAGAACCATGGAAGTCGCCGGAACACGTGATCAGCATTGCACGTGTCGTCTCAACTTCCCATCAAGAAAGTAACAAGTCGCACAAGTCATGCTCACGGCCCCTCAAGCTGTAACACGATGGGTTAGTAAGGTACCGAGGCAGCGCATGTGCAGAGGCATGCAAATGTAGCACGAGTGGATGTGCGTCGGTCCCGGCGGTCCGTCAGACCGGTGGTAAGTATGCAAGACGAGGCAAGAAGGTACAAACGGAGTCTCAGGCCGTAGGGGCCCAATGGTCCATAGGCGAGATGCGAGAGGTGGTAAACATGGTGGAAAGAAAAGATTGGGAGCCTGCAAGTCCCTTGAGCGTGACATCACCTCCCTTTTAAGGTCCATGGATGCCCTCAGACACTACCGTCCTCAGTCCAATCATACGCATCCATGGCCTCCGCATCATACTCCACGTGGATGACGGTGCCCTGACTCATAGCATGGATGAGGGTGGAGGTGGAGTAGGAGCCGATGTCCAAGCCATCGGAGATGTGTGGCTCCTCCCTAGCGAGGCGTGTGATGAGGGAGTAATTGGAGGGAGGGGGGCATCCGAAGATGCGAGTGGAGAGGGTGAGCTCCTCGGGGCGTTGGGTGTACCCACGACCTCCCTTGGTTAGGGCTTCGCGCAGGTGGGGGTCAGGGCAATAGTTGAGGACGTGGTCCTCAGGGGTGTCAAGGGGGGCATGGGCGCTGGTGAGGTAGGGGTAGATGAGGTTGTAGGCGTCCACGGCAGAGAGGTGGCCCACGCTCTGGTACCTTACATCTTTGTAGTGCGCTAGCCTCCTGGAGTGGTAGTCGACAAGGTGCTTGGCCTCCTTCATGCGGCGCTTCTCCATCTCCATGTCTGTGGTGTGTGAGTTGATGCCCATCTCCACTGTGCGGAGGCGCTCCACCTCTCTGATAAGGTAGGGGTCCCCCAGGGCTTTGAGCGCATTGTCAATGTGGTGGTAGAATGCCCCAGTATCCCCACCTTTGTCTGTGAAGATGGAGAGTTGAGGGGGCGTGAGGCGAGGGAGTGGGTGCCAGGAGTGTTCTGGCACTGCCCATGCACGTAGGGGGAAGGTGAAGATGACCTTGTTGTGCCCCATGGTGGCGAGGAGGATGGGGTCTTTAGCACCAAACATGAAGGCCATGTACTTGGCCACCTTGTAGGAGCCTGAGCCATCCTGTATCCGCTCAGACCAGTACCAAGGACTGGAAGGGGAGTTGACACGGTAGGGGTGCCCTGGGTGGTCCCCTTCCACAGCTCCCCCTGTCACCACATCCAGGTCAATGGTGGAGAGGGTGCTCCACTCCTCGGGGATCCTGCTCATTGGGGGAGTGTCCATGTCCTCTCCCTCTCAGACGTAGCTGCGCAGTACCGACACCACGTTGACTACAGTGAGGCGGGTATTGTCGTCCTCTATGGTGTCAATTAGCTCCGCTATCATCGCATTGAGGTGGCTGATGATCTCTTCTGCTGTGCGTGCGCCGCGTAGATCCACGGCAAAAGATGGGCCTTCCGTGGTGGGAGTGCCCCAGGGAGAGTTGGGTTGTCGGGCCTCGTCGTCTATGGCGATGAGGCCAGGGGTAGTGGAGTAGGATGCAGGAGGGGAGGTGGTGTCAGGGTCCGCGGCTAGGACCTCTAGTGTGGTGATGTCTGGGAGTTCTACGTCTGTGGTTGGTGAGGCAGGGGGTGGCTTGATTGCGAGTGGGCCCTGGTCTGCTGCGGCGAAGAATTCAGAGTAATCCCCTTGGTAAATGGGGGAGCCTGGCGTGGAGGAAGTAGTAGACGAGGTAGACATGAAAGTAGGAGGGTGACGACGAGGGTGACAGGCCGCAGTGCTTCTGGTGTAGGGGTGGAAACGATGAGGAGAGGATGACGTTCTGAAAGCAGCAGGGTGTATTGAGGCCACAGTTGCTAGGAAGGCAGGGGGGTAGGTTGCGAGAAAAGAGTTGGGGTGTTTCTTTGCGGTTTTATACGCAGTCTTGTTCCGGGCCATCTCTTTCTTTGTCAAGGTTACTGATGGGGCCGGTGCTTTAGAGTGGGAAGGGGTGCAGGACTGGACCCTAGGGTAGTTGGGGACCTGCGCTGCTGATGGTGGTGAGAATGTCGGTAGACTGGACACTGATATGTGTGAGTGTGCCAGTGCGGTTGGGTGAGGTGCTCTCAACGTTGGTGCTGGCGGTGCTCTAGTCAGGGGGCCACTGCTCAGAGAATTTAGACGAGTGTCTCCCGCCCTCTCAGTTATTACCCCCCTCTGAGGTCATGCATTGCCTCGATGCGCTCTGGTTCTCTGATGGAAGTCCCTGACCAGGTCTGGAGCGTGTACTCCTGTGGCTGGTTCCCAGGTGTTATCAGCGTGTGGGTAATTCTTCCATTTGATTAGGTATTGGTGTATTTGTTTCCTGCCCCAATGGCATTCCCCCATGATGTGCTCTACCTCCCATTCTGGTGCTCCTTCAATGATGTCTGGAGGGGGTCGCATATAATTGGGTCCATGGGCATTTGTTTCTTGGTAAGGCGTTAAAAGATCTACATGAAACACATTATGAATCGTCCATGATGGTGGCAATTCCAGTTGGTAAGCAACTGGGGAGATGACTGATGTGATTTGGAATGGGCCAAAGCGCTTGGGCACCAGCTTAGTACTAGGATAATAGGTTTTGATATGGCACCCCTCCAGCCAGACTTTCTGATCTTTCTGAAACCGGGGGGTTACTGTCTTTGGTGGTGCATTCAGTAATGCTTGCACGCGCTTTCTCACGTTGGTGATGTGCATCAGGTGATCTTGCACTGCTGGTGGGTCCACAGGATCCTTGTCAATAGTGCACTGGGGTTGGTAGCCAAAGAGGAGTTCGTGCACTGTTAATTTGGTGCAGTCATGAGGCCAGGAGTTGTGTACAAACTCGGCCATGGGGAGGTAGTAAGCCCACTGGTCCTGTTGGTCTGGGACCCAGAGGCGCAAGTACTGCTCTACTTGTTGATTGGTGCGCTCACTCTGTCCATCCGTTCTGGGGTGGAATGCAGTGCTGATGTTCTGTTTAGCGTGTATGCTCTTTGTCAGTGCGCGCACGAAGTGTGATGTGAATCTGGGGTCGTGATCTGAGATGATTCGCCTTGGTAGACCAAACCAGGGTACAATGTGTCAGAAGTACAGGGCGGCTACTCCTTCGCCTGTAATGGTGGTAGAGCAGGGGAGGAAGTGTGCAGCTTTGGAGCAGCCCTGGTCAACAATGGTGAGGATTGCATTGTGTCCTGCAGAGAGGGGGAGATCGGTGATAAGATCCATGGAGATGCTCTGGAATGGCCCCTCCTCTGCTGGGACGTCTATGGGGAATAGTGCTGCCCTGGGCTGTGTGGTGCGTGCTTTGGTTTCTTGGCACTTGGCGCAGCCTTGCACGTATTCTTTGGTGAATTGCTCAAGTTCCTTCCCCCCTTCGTAGTGCCTGCACAGCAATGCAAGCATGTTCTTCACGCCAGGATGTCCTGCAAGGGGGTGGTTGTGGTATCGTTGGAGGATTTGCCTCCATTCTTCCAGGTCAGGTGGGAATGAGGTGAATTGCACTGTTGCAATGCGTTCTGGGGGAAACAAGGTGATGTTCTCATTGTCATGCTCTCCTTTATCTCCTGGGGGTCATGAGAGGAAGTCCGCTGGGATGTGTTGTTTGCCTGGGATATGGACGAGTTGGAAATTGTATTCTTGGAGTTCTGGTGACCACCTGGCTTGTCGGCAGTTGAGGTTCTGAGGGCGCATGAAGTACTGTAGGTTGCAATGGTCTGTACAGATGGTGACTTTGTGTTCACTGCTGGCCAGATATGCTCTCCAGGTGTGCAGCGCCTCAAGTACTGCAAAGGCTTCTCTGTCTGCGACATCCCAGTTGCGCTGCGTGGTGTCAAAGGTTTTAGAGTGGAATGCAATGGGGTGAAGGTGATCTTGTTCGTCCTTCTGCTGTAGCACAGCTCCCAGGGCGTGTTGCGATGCATCCGTGTCCACAAAGAATGGCTTGCTGAAGTCTGGCTGCCGTAGTACTGGTGCGGAAGCTACCCTACTCTTGAGGGTGTCAAAGGCGGCCTGTTGCTCTTCCGTCCACTCCCAGGGGGTGTCTTTGTGTGTGAGTTCATTCATGGGGCGCGCAATTTCACTGAACTTAGGGATCCATCGATGGTAGAACAAGCAGAACCCGATGAATGCTCGTACGTCACGTATGTTCCTGGGGGGTGGTGTTATGGCTCGAGGGGCCGTGAGCACGACTTGTGCGACTTGTTACTTTCTTGGAGTCAAGACGGCACGTGCAATGTTGATCACGTGTTCCGGCGACTCCCGTGGTATTGACACGTGCGATGTTGATCACGTGTCCCTGGGATACTAGGCAATGAGCGAGTGATCACGTGTGAGTGACGTACGAGCACGGGATCCTGAGCGTGGACACTTCTAGCGGTCCACGGTGGCGTGAGAGGTTAAACTTAGTCCTTTGGTGTAGGATGCTGAGTCACAGGGCACTTGTGATGGGGCTTCCAAAGCTAAGTCGTTGCAGCTGACTTAGAGGGGCATGGGAGCGAAGCAGAGGTTGTGCTGAGTGACAAGCACAAGTCAATCCAAGGCTGAGGGGATTGAGGGCAACAGTGAGCAGCGAGCTCAGGAATGTGGGGGCAAGCAAGGTTGGGTTTCGATTAGGAAACTAAGTCAAGCTTAGGGCTTGACTAGGCGTAAAGTGGACTCCTTATATAGGAGTCCTACAGGGGGTCACATGCTACTGCCAAGTCACAACGTGGAGTAGCGGGTAAGGTCCGGTTCTAAGTATAGTAGCTGACTGTGGCGCAGTCAGCACGAGTCATCGGTCGGGTCTTCAGTCAGCAGTCGTCATCGTGTACAGTAAGTGCGGAGCATGGAGTCACGGAGTCTGAGAAGGTAAGCATGGTATCGTAAGTGTCGTAAAAGTTTTTCACAGCCGGTCCGGGCAGTCCGTACCTGATATCGTAACAGTACACCCTCCCCTATGGCAACAGCTGCCACGCTGTCTAGTCTGAAGTGGCGGGCTCACCGGACAGGGCGCGGCCCGCATCGTTCTGGAACTTCTGGTCGGGGGATGACTCCGGCTCGCAGGGGCACTTCCTCCTCAAGAGGTGCACCACGCGCTGGTGGATTGGGATCGGGGCATCTTCTCTCCTCACGAGCGGTGCTACGCCACGCACAGGGCGTCAGGTCAAGCGCAAGACGAACTTGAAGTCAACCTAAGTCACAAGACTTAAGGCGACTCGGGACGAGTAGGATGAGTAAGGGGTGGTAGTTGGACTTAGTTGTCGCTACTAAGTCCGACTATCACCTCTTGTGAGATCATGCGTGGAAGAGAAGAGGAGGGAGAGCTCGAGACAAGATAAGATTTGTAACCCAAGTTGATAGTTACAAATAGAGGTCCGATGTGCGTAAGAGAAGTTAAGCTCAAGCTGGGGAGTAAGTCCCCAGCTGCGATACCTTATATACAGTCTGCTCTGCTGCGGCTGCGTCATCACCTGCCGCCCGGAACCCACGCGAGTCAGATATAAGTACAGTATTCGTCAGCCAATTCACAGGCGAGTCAGGGGAGGTGGGAGTGTCGGCAAGTGGACGCGTCCCCCTGTACCTTCAGCTGACGCTCGGCACGGGAGGGGGGACAACCGGGAAGTGAGGGGGAAGCGTCATGTGACTCCAGGCGTCACATGACAGGTAATACTACAGTAAAAGCAGTCCAAAGTCAGTCCGACTCGTCGCAAGCGGGGTGGTGGCGAGGAAGTGGGTGTGGGGCACAATGTGGACGGGCAGGGATGCCACTATGTCGGTCTCATGGGTTGCAGGATGGCTGCAAAGCCAGTACAACATGGAGGGGAGGATGGGGCGCTCGAGGATCTGGTCGAGCTTCGGGCCGATCCGCGACATGATCGTGGCATTGTGGAGGCGGACTTCTATCCCACGCAGCTCGTCGCGGAGCTTGTGACGGTGGCGGATCAAGTCAGCATCCCTGGTTAGCTGGGCCGCCGAGTACTCTCCTCGGTGCGGCAGCGTTGCGAGCAGGTGGTTGTACTCCTGCTCGATCTGGAACTGAAGGCGGCATATGGTGATGCGGTACCTGTGGACCTCAGCAACGACGCTGGCATCGGTCAGTCCTTCGACCAGGCGGTCGATGTGGTGGCGGTGCTGGTGGCTCCCCTCCAGGACCATTAGGTCCCAGTCGTCTACGTCTGGGAGGTGAGCATCGGGACAGGGCTTAGTGGTCAGGGGCTCAGCGTATATGGGGGCCAACGCATGCAAGTGTCTGAGGGCCAGGGGCTCATTGAGTCGAGTGAAGTGCGCGTACAGGGGTGTGGGGACTAATCTGTTGTTGTGATTGGGGACAAGGACAGGGTTGTGTTCACCTGGATTGTCGACAAGTCGATGCCATCGCAGGAGATAACCAGCGTGGCCAAGCATGCTGTCCTGCTCACTGTTGCCTGTACCCCGCTCGGGACCATCGGCGCTATTATCTGCTCGACGGGTTCTTCCTTGATGGCTGGGGGTGGCGGCGATGTCTGTGTAGCTGCATTGCAGCCCATGTCTAGGGGCAGCAAGCGATCCCGGCGGCAGAAACTGGATGGCGCAGGCAAGGTCATTGTTGGCAGCTGGAAATACGGCAGCAACGGTGGCTCTGACGGGCGGCGCGGCAAGAAGACTGGGGTGGGTCGACGGAGTCGGGAGCTGGCTGGTGATGGCGGCGGTGATAGGCGAGGGGGCGTTGGCTGTATGGAGGCACGAGATGGGGGAGGCACTCCAGGTGGCATGGCCGTCGTCGATCTGGATGGCGGCGTTACAAGTTCCGCAGAAGTTGTCTGAGCTGAGTGGGTGGTCTGAGAGGTCGGGGGCGCTGTGGAGATCAGGGACGCTAAGATCTCCCCTAGAATGTGGTCCACTTCCTCCTGCGCTGGCTCCAGCGCTGCTGTCATCGCTGCTGCTGCTGCTGTCAGTGTCGCTGATGGTGAATACTCTGGCAGCGAAGGCGACCTGTTTGGGGCTGGGGCTACTGTCATTCTTCTTGGTGGGGGTCAGCGATGGGAGCGTAGCGATGCTGGGGGTGTCGGCAGTTTCTTGGATGGTTGGCTGTTGGTCTTTCGGCAAGCCATGGGTTGACATAGACGTGTAAGCTGGCGGTGGTGTGGAAGTGGAAAGGAGGGATGTCTTTTTCATCGTGGAGAGGGCGTGTCTTATATAGGCTCTCTGTACTGCGGTGGGGTTATCTCGGTGGAATTGTTGGAGTAACTCCAGTGAATTTTTCAGGTTAGTCCGAGGTTCCCACATATCTTCTGCTGCAGAGTACCCTTTCCATCTGACTTGGTACTGCAGTTGCTTTGTTTTCCCGAAGCGGCGATATTCTAGAATGGCCTCGACTTCATACTTTGCTTCTCCGTTTATGACATCAGGAGGCGGTTCTGTGAAGTTGGGGCCATGCTCTTTAGTTTCTATATACGGGGTGAGGAGGCTGGCATGGAACACGTCGTGGACGTGGCGTGCTCTCCACTGCGGAGGGATGGCGACCTGGTATACTACTGGGGATAAGACTCTGGTGATGGTGAAGGGTCCGTAGCATCGTGGAGCGAGTTTCACGCTTGGTTGGGTGATGTGGATGTTCTTCCCTTCGAGCCACACCTTCTGTCCTTGGTCGAATGGCTTAAATTGCACTCCCTTTCTGGTGCTGATGAGGTTCTGGGTGTTCGTCATCACGGCTTGTGCTGATTGTTGCCTGGTCTGGATGTGGTCTAGGCATTCTTGGAGCGTCGGCATTTTCTTGGATCTGCGTGGCTGATGGGCTCGTGGCACGTGTCCCATTAGTAGCTGGAAGGGTGCTTTCTTGGTGGTGCTGCTTGGCCATGCATTGTGGACGTACTGGGCGATGGGTAGGAACAAGGTCCAATCGTTCTGCTGGTAGTTGACATAGATGTGGAGGTACTGCTCCAGCCATTGGTTGGTGCGTTTGGATTGGTTGTCGGTCTGCGGATGGTATGCAGTGCTGATATTCTGTTCAATTCCCAGCGCTTGGCACAGTTCTCTTGGGAAGTGGGAGGCGAACTGGGTTCCTCTGTCACTAATGATTTTCTTGGGCACTCCGTAGTGGGGGAACACATTTTTGGCGTAGAGCGCAGCAATCTCTGGGGCTGTCATGGTCTCTCTGCAGGGTATGAAGATGGCTGCCTTGGAGCAGTCGTGGTCTGTGACCGTCAGGATTGAGTTGAATCCCTCTGACGGTGGTAACTTGACAATGAGGTCGAGGGCTACTGTCTCGAATGGTAGGGCGGTCGGGTCTGCCATTATGGGCATCAGTGGTGGCTGCGGCTTTGTTGTGTTGCTTTTCGTGGCTTGGCAGGTGGCGCATCCTTTGACAAAGGCGAGTACCGTCTGTTTCATGTTGGGCCACCAGTAGTCTTTGGCGATTAGTAAGCAAGTTTTCAATATTCCGGGGTGTCCCGCCATCGGTGAGTCATGATAAAGGGTTATTACTCCCCTCCTAAGGTTGTTGTCTGCCACGACAACGTGGCGGCTGCCGTGCCACCACCTGCTTCCTGGGCAGTGTTCGAGTGGGTATGTCACGGCCCACGTGGTGAGCATTGTTTTGTGGTTATTTTGGGTGTTGAGGGCTCGCTCGTCGAGGTCCACGGCCGTGGTGGCGTCGATGAACAGTTTCTTGGGCAGGGCGATGATGTCCTGGTTGTCGGCCTCTGTGTCGTTGAAGTCGGGTCAGCGGGAGAGGGCATTGGCTCTATTGGACGCTCCTGGGTGGTGAAGTAGGGCGATGTCGTAGTCGCCAAGTGTGAGGATGTAGCGGGCAATCCTCCTGTTGATTTTCTGTGGTGACCTGTAGTACTGCAGGTTCTTGTGGTCTGTAATCACGACCACCTGGTGTTGTGCTCCCATGAGGAGGTGGCACCAGTGTTCCAGACCGCGGACGATGGCGAGGAACTCCCTATCCCAGATAGGGTAGTTGCATTCTGTGGTGGTGAACGTCTTCGAGTCATACCCCACTGGTCGGTGTCGGCCTTGGGGGTCGCATTGGTACAGGATGGCTCCCGTTGCATTCTGGGAGGCGTCCACCTCGAGTTCGTAGGGTCGTGTTGGGCTGGGTTGCCATAGTACCGGATCATTGGTGACTATGTGGATGAGTTTATCCACCGCTGCGGTACATTCGTCAGTCCATACGAATGGTATGCCCTTCTTTAGTAGGCTGGTCAGTGGTTGGGCTATCTCGGCGAATCCCGGGATGAAGGGGCGTTGGTATCCCAACACTCCTAGCGTGGCTCTGAGCTGTTTCAGATTTTTGAGCATGCGTGGCCACTCCTTAATGCCACGCAGTTTGCTCGATTCGATGTGCAAGGATTCTCCATCTATGATCAATCCTAGATACTCGACGTGCGTTTGCTCAAATACGCATTTCTGCGGTTTGAGGAAGAATGACTGTTCCTTGAGGATGTCCAAGAGCTCATGGACGATTTTCTGGTGGAGGGCTTTGTCTGGTGGCGTGGCGACAAGGATGTCGTCCATGTAGATGAAGACCATCCTTGGGTATTTCAGTTTTAGCAGCCTCAGCATCCAGTCCATGATGCGTTGAAAGGTGCTTGGGGCGTTGCACTGGCCGAAGAACATGACCCTTGGCTTGAAGAGTCCCTGTGGCATCTTGAAGGCAGCTTTCCATTGGTCACCTTCCTTGATCCTGACGTTGTTGTACCCCCATCTTATGTCAAACTTGGTGAAGAGGGCACGGCCTTCCAGATTCCTTGTGAGGACATTGATGTCCGGGAGGGGGTACACGTCTCGGATGGTCCAGTTATTCAGTGGGTGGTAGTCCTGGACTGGGCGGAGCGATCCATCCTTCTTTTTGATAAAGAAGAATGGTGTGGCGTAGGGGGACTTGGAGAGCACGATGTATCCTTTGTCTAGTTGCTCTTTGATCCATTGGTCGGCGGCGGTCATTTCTTTCGGGTTGAGGGGGTAGACCTTGCAGTCTAGGGTTGCTGGTGCGCCTGGTTTGAGTTTGATGGCGTGGTTGTCTTCTCTGCTGGGTGGGAAGCGTTGCACTTCTTTGTCTGAGAAGACCCTCCAGTGTCGCCTATATTCCGCGGGTACGTCCGCCACTGTGGGTGCGTGTCGTTCCCTGTTTTCCTGGATCACCCACTCCTGCGCCATGTTTGCACGGTTGATTCAGAGGACGATGCTATCTCCTTCCTCCCATTCTGTGGCATTGAGGGCATGTCCCAGTAGCTGTGCGTACCATAGGATCATTCGCGGCTGATCGGGGGCTTTCCGCCGGGTCTGGGTGAGGGTGATTGGTCCTTCGGTCACCTCTTTTCTTGTCCAATCTATTCTTGGGTTAAATGCGTGGAGCCAGGGGAAGCCGAGTATGGTCCGATCGCACCCTAGATTGGCTAGGTAAAATCGCTGTACCCGCTCTTCGTTTCCTTGTTTGATCACCAGGTTGCAGTACGTGGTGATTCGTCCGCTGCAGTTTTCGGTCCCGTTGACGTTGTAGAGGAGTCATGGTTGCAAGAGCAGGTGGGGGACGAGCCGGAGTCTCTTCGCTGTCGTCCGGTTGATGAAGTTATCTGTGGCGCCACTGTCTATGAGTGCCTTTTCTGCAGCCTTTCCATGTATGGTCGAAAATAATATGTTAACATTGATGCTATTTCGATTTGACACATACATGGTACATATACGCGAAGCTTGATCCCAGGCTGATAGATCAAGCCATTTCAAAAATCCAGATCTTCTTCGATGATCTGATCAAACATGATGGTGTGCTCTGCGGGGTCCATGGATCGCAGCTGGGAGACGAAGTCTACCGAGGCGGTTTGGCTGGCACTATCTTCTGGGGCGATAGACAAGGTGCAGGATCAGGTGGTCTCGCCATCTGTCTCGGCCGTTCTGGTTCTTGGGGCCGGACACCTGCGTGGTTTCTCGGGGCAGCGGAATGCATGGTGTCCGACTTTTTTGCAGAAGAAGCACTTTCGTTCTTCCATGAGTTTCTTCTTTTCTGCCTCTGTGAGTTGATTTCATCCCCTGCTGGTGGCGGTGTCTACGTCCATGGGTACTGGTCCCATATTCTGGGTTGGTCGGCTCGGGGCTGCTGGTCCTTTCGGTGTGAAGCGCGGTTGTGGTCCAAAGAACCTCTGCCTTGGGTCTGGTCCTAGTTCTGCGGCAATTTGGGCGCTTCTGAGGACCTCCTTGCGGGCTGCCACCTTCCAGTCGTCTAGGGTGATCGGGAGTATGTCTCTATTGAGCACTTTGAGGGTGACTCTGTGGCGGAGTCCCTTTTTGAAGAGGTCTAAGGTCCCTTTGTCCATGGGTGACCATCCTGCTCCTATTAGATAGTGGTCAAATGACGTGATATATCCATCGACGTCCATCCCCTCCATCCACAGGGTTAGTAGCTTTTTATAGGCATCTTGAGCCTTGGCTGTGTCTGTGAAGGCGTTAACGAAGGCGGTCTCAAAGTCCGTCCAAAGGGCTTCGTCGTTACGCGCCACTTGTCCGACTAGTCTGGTTGTCTTTTCCGTGAGGAGGCATTCCTGCGCATCATTCCAGTCATCTACACGGGGTCCTCTGATGAATGATAGGGCTAGGGCTACCCGATTGTAGGGGATCGTGACATTTTCTGATTTGTCATTGAGGATCCTGTAGAGTTGGAACTCTCTGAGGAACTTCTCACTTTTGCTTCAATCTCCTTCAAATATCGTCGGGGTTTTCCCTCCCTTAAGTTCTTGGTTCACTTGTGCGGGCGCTGGTGCCGCCATTGGTGCTGGTTGTTGGAGGATGGGTGGTGGTGCTGTTGGTTGGGTGGCTGCGTGGGCGATTTGTAGGAGCTGTGGTGTGGCGCAGGTCTCGGTTCGTAGTGGGTGCGTTCCCTGAAGGGTGGCGACATCCTGGAGTCCTGTGGTGAGGAATTCTTTGAGGGGCGAGATAGCTGGTTGAGTTGGTGTGGGCTCTTTGTCAATGCTGTGGAAGGAGCCTGGGGGCGAGGTGGCCTTGGGTAAATTGACCGCGATGGGTCCAGGGGATTCTGGCTTGAGTGAGCTGTGACCGAGGCCGGTTTCGTTAGCGAACTGAGCTTCTAAGACTGTGCTGAGATTTCCCCAGTAGTCTCCTTGGTCGTACTGTAGCAGATACCAGTTGTCGTTAGCGTATTCGATCACGCGCTCGGTGATTCCTGCTGCGGTTGGTACATGGATGTGGTAACACCAGGAGGTATTTTCTCTGTTTCAATGCCAATGGGTGTCTCCCTTGATGTAATTGGGGAGGTTGTCGCACTGGTGGATGGGGACCTTGGTTCGGCTTCCTGTGAATTCAACTCTGATGACTTCCAGGGTTACTGGCCCGCTGGAGGGGGAAGCCAGCTACTTTGAAGAAGGTGGTGCAGACAAAGTGTAGTTCTCGGGCTTGATCTGCTAGTTCTCGGATGATCTGGTCTAGGTGTCTGTGGTGTGGGTTGGGCGTTGTTCGACAGGTGTTTGGGCAATCTATCGCGTGGTTAGATGCCTGTCTTCTGGCTTCTGCTAAGGTGTCGTTAACTTGGGCTATGGCTGCGAGTACTTCGTCAAGTTCTATTTCTGTGACACATCTTAGGATTGGTCTCTGACGTTCTGCCGTGGTTGGCTGAGGGCTAGCAGGGCTACTGCTGCTTCTAGGATCTGGAGTTGGTCGTTCCACTCTTGGTTGGCGTATAGGTATACGACGATTTTGATGTCTAGGGCGTGGTGAAGTGCTGTGGGTCAGTTCCTACAGCTGATTGAGCACTCGTATTCGTGCGCTATTATCACTCTGTCAAGGGCTGTCCTCCAGTTATCTAGGCGATGGCATTGGGTCCAGAGTGCTGCAAGCTGCTCTGTATATTCTCTCTCCTGGTGGGAGGTGTTTCTATTGGTGGGCTGGGCAATATTGGCTACTGCAGAAGTAGGCATGGAGGTTGGCGTGGCGTTGCTGACACGTCTCGTGTTTCTCCGCTCCTGGGACAAATGTCACAGCGTTAGGCAAGGCTAGGATGTGGAACATTCTTCGGTTCGGCGGTCGCGGGTATTCTTCCTTTAGGCTGTAAGATTTGTGCTGGCACACCATACACAAATGGTAAGGGAAGCTTGACTTATGTTACGGCTTGAGGGGCCGTGAGCACAACTTGTGCGACTTGTTACTTTCTTGGAGTCGAGATGACACGTGCAATGTTGATCACGTGTTCCGGCGACTCCTGTGGTATTGACACGTGCGATGTTGATCACGTGTCCCTGGGATACTAGGCGATGAGCGAGTGATCATGTGCGAGTGACGTATGAGCACAGGATCCTGAGCGTGGACACTTCTAGCGGTCCACAGTGGCGTGAGAGGTTAAACTTAGTCCTTCGGTGTAGGACACTGAGTCACAGGGTGCTTGTGACGGGGCTTCCAAAGCTAAGTCATTGCAGCCGACTTAGAGGGGTGTGGGAGCAAAGCAGAGGTTGTGCTGAGCGACGAGCACAAGTCAATCCAAGGCTGAGGGGATTGAGGGCAACAGTGAGTGGCGAGCTCGGGAATGTGGGGGCAAGCAAGGTCGGGTTTCGATTAGGAAACTAAGTCAAGCTTAGGGCTTGACTAGGCGTAAAGTGGACTCCTTATATAGGAGTCCTACAGGGGGTCACGTGCTACTGCCAAGTCACAATGTGGAGTAGCAGGTAAGGTCCGGTTCTAAGTATAGTAGCTGACTGCGCCGCAGTCAGCACAAGTCATCGGTCGGGTCTTCAGTCAGCAGTCGTCATCGCGTACAGTAAGCACGGAGCACAGAGTCATGGAGTCCGAGAAGGTAAGCATGGTATCGTAAGTGTCGTAAAAGTTTTTCACAGCCAGTCCGGGCAGTCCATACCTGATATCGTAACAGGTGGCCATGTGACAATTGCCTTGACTTTAATGGGGTCCATGCGGAGGCGGCCGTACTCTAGTATGATGCCCAGGTATTCTACTGTGGTAACCTCAAAGAGGCACTTCGCTGGCCGGAGATAGAGGTTGTGTGCAAGGAGGACTTCTAAGACCTGAGTGGTGATGCGGCGATGTAAGGCATAGTCCAGCAGCGTGTGTACCAGAATGTCATCCATGTATACTGTAACATATCCTCCCTCGATGAGCTCTTTGAAGATCTGGTTCATCATCGTCTGGAACATCGCTGGCGAGTTGGTGAGGCCAAAGAACATGACCATTGGTTCGAATAGTCCGAGGTTTGTTTTGAAGGCTGCCTTCCATTGGTCCCCTTCGTGTATACGTATGTTGTTATAGCCCCATCTAATGTCCATCTTGGTGAAGAGCGCGTGCCCTCTCACCCTGTCAATGAGTTCCGGGATGAGGGGAAGCGGGTAGCGATTGCGAACTGTGACGTCATTAAGTTTGCAATAGTCAATGACCAAGTGTAGATTGCCGTTTTTCTTCTTGACATAGAAGACTGGGAAGGCATATTCGGACTTCAAGGGGCGTATGAGGCCCTGAGTTCTATTTTCTTTGACAAACTGTCGCATTGACACTTGTTCCTTAGGATTGAGTGGGTAGATTTTACAGTTGAAGTTCTTTGGTGCCTCTGGTTTCAGTTCAATGGTGTGATCCCATGGACGTGGTCTGGGGAAGCGCTGGGCTGCCTGTTCACTAAACACCTTGCGGAAGCGGTGGTAGTGGATTGGTACTATCTGGTCCCAGGTTTTCTCTTCCTCAGTAGAGTGGGCTTCCTCTGCAATGCGTTGGGAAACTGTGGCCTTGCATAGGCGCATCATGAGTTCGTCTCCAGGCTCTAGCAGTGGTTGGCATGGTAGGATTTCAGCGTGGAAGCCCGCTACGTGTACAGGGAAGGTGGGTTCTACCAGGGAGGCTTCTGGGGTGCGTAGGGTGACTTTTCGGTCCAGGGTGCCTCTGGCCCAGTCTATGTGTGGGTTGGTAGTGGCGAGCCAGGGGTATCCTAGGATCAAGTCGTCCCCCCCTAGCTCCGCTTCGTAGAAGTGGTGGATGTGGCTGTCTTTACTGGTGACAATTTTGAGTTCTGTAAACCTGGTGAGCTCCTCGATGCTGTTCTTGCTCCCATCTGCATTTCACAGCTTCCTCAGTCTTCTGAGGGGTAGTGTGGCAAGTCTGTATTGTTTAATGAAGGTGGGGCTGACGAAGTTTTCTGTCGCTCCACTGTCCACGAAGACAGGGAGTTCAGCCTTGGCAGTCAATGTGTGTAACTAAGCTGGGATACGCAAAGATTTGATTCTTGGTAGGTACACATCTCGACAAAACATGGCCCGAATACTGGCCAATGTATTCAGGTGTTTGGAAAACCCTGGGACTCCCACATCTGTCCCATCCTATCATAATCCTCGTTGTTGAGAGCTGCCATAGCTTTGAGGATCGCATCTGGACTGGCTAGGCCTGCAGGGGTAGGGACGCCCATGATCTCTTCTTCCTGGGCGTACTCTTGCACTTCTTGGACTTGGGCTTTAGCTGCGCGCGTGGTGCGTATTTTGCCCTGCCTCTCTGGGCACACATGTGCAATGTGGCCTTGCTTCTTGCACTGGTAGCAGCATCCTTCCCTCAAGAGGCGAGCCTTCTCTGTATCGGTAAGGATGGCTCTAATGCGGTCCACCTCCATGGGGACAGGGCCCGCTTGGCTAGGGCATACAGCCTGCTGCTGGCGGGGCACATACTGCTGTTGGCAAGGCACATAGTGTTGCTGGGGCCTCTGCACAGGCTGGAACCTGTGTGGCTGGAAGAAGAAGGGGCATTGTGCTGGGGCCACTGTGGTGTACTCCTTCTGCTGGCTGAGGATGCCTTGCGCTATCTGCCAGTTGAGGAAGTTGGTGCACGTGGCGGCCTTCCAGCCTTCCCAAGTGCCAGGGATGGGCCTTTTGTTGAGGCACGCCTTGAGGAGGCCTGGGGTAAGGCCTTTCCAGAAGTACCAGGTGGTTGCAGGGTTGTCGAGGGGTATCCCTCCTCGGTCTGCCAGTCCTTCGAACCTGACAATGTACTTGTCAACCCCTTTGGCTGAGTCCATCTTGAGGCCCATGAG
>QLOZ01000373.1:1413-13039 GCA_003314065.1 Lactarius sp. MG50
CTAGACTTGTGAAAAAGTGGACATAGCTGGTTTTGCTTTTCAGCTTGTGGCTTTTTGGGCTTGTACAAGCTTGTACAAGCTTGTACAAGCCCCTACAAGAAAAAATGCAAAAACCTGATGCTATGGTTGTCTGACCAGGTGTACGCTGCTGTTTCAACCACCACACTGGGGTGTGGTGGCAGTGCTGCCTTGGCAGCGTATGTGGGAGGGGTTGCAGTAGTCCTGGGGTGTGTGCCCGCAGGCTTGGCTGGTGTGAGGGGGTTTTTGGCATGAGTTTTAAGGTCCTTCCTGACATCAGTTGTGGCTTTTGCCAGGTTGGCAAGCATGTTCTCCAGGCTGGTGAGGCATATCTGAAGGGCAGTGAGTTCTTTGATGGGGGCTGTGTTTCCATGGGTGCCCTTTGGGAGGAGGGACTGTACGAGAGGGTCTGTTATGAAGAGGTTTAGGAGGTGGGCACTGGCCCGTGTGGGCTTGTGTGGGTGAGTGAGCTTGGTGGGGTGCATGTGCTTGAGGTAGCCTAGGCAGAGTCCTAGCATTGTGCTCAAGGAGTCATGGGTGGCAGGGAGGAGGTTTTGCAGCTGCGTGGCTGGGGGCGGGAGGAAGGTGGGGAAGTTTATTGTCTGATTTGCAGACATGGTGGTGGTGCAGGGTCAAGGAGCGAGGATAACTGTCGGGCATTTCCCACACGCCTTTGATCTCCTCAGGCTTAGTG
Source organism: Lactarius sp. MG50 (assembly GCA_003314065.1). Classification (NCBI taxonomy): domain Eukaryota; kingdom Fungi; phylum Basidiomycota; class Agaricomycetes; order Russulales; family Russulaceae; genus Lactarius; species Lactarius sp. MG50. Next base: position 2,126 of record QLOZ01000373.1, read on the forward strand.
TCTCCCTCAGGCACTTATAGCTGCCATCCTCAGAATGTCTTTTGGCCAATATTGCCTTCTACGGATCACTCCGGCATGTGGAGCACAGCCCGGAGGCAATACCCACTAAAACCCCCTTTGTATGGCAGACTCGGGGTTCGAACTCATGACACTGACCGGCAATCATGATCCCGGTGTCCGGTTTACCCAGACACCAGGGGGCGGTGGAGCCACTAAGCCAACCGGCCCCCCTGGCCGCCGGCTTTGCTTGGCCGGGTTCGGGAAGGTCTATACCACCGGCCCGGGACGCCGTGACCGACGTTCCTCAGAGCCCTGTTCTCCCGTCGTGCTCTTTAGCGCTAGTGGATGAAACGACCCCGCTCTGCGACCCTCGTCTTATACACTGATTCTTCCTCAGAGAACGAAGAGGAGACGGAAGCTCCAAAGGAGAAATTATCACCGCCACTCCCGTCAAGAAGCGCAGGCTCCCAACACTCGCGGCGAACCTCGCACCCGCAGTCCTGCTCGACGACCCCTCAAAGCACCAAGGCCGCACACGTGCGACACCACATGTCAATGGACAGTGGATTGCATACATATATGTCCCCATCTTGCTACGTGGCAAGCTCAGAAACATTGTCGAGCGCGCCCTTACTATCGCGAGGGGGGAGGTGGCGAGCGTGCACCCGCTCGGTGGTTCAGGTCCCGACTCAGGCTCCATGGACGATGTACGCGAGCTGCACATATCGCTGACACAATCGTTCTTCCTACGCGCTCATCAGGGGGGGGTGATGAAGTGTGTTGTGAGGGATACCGCCAAGGCTCATCCTCCGTGAGTTCATGCTTGACTCCCAGACTTCGTCATCTCTCCCCTCGTATATGGAGACTTACAGTGCGAGATCAGTTGATGCGTGTTTCTTTGTTCTAGCTTAACGGCCTCTTTCGCTGCATTTTCGGACCTCACGAATGACGAGCACACCCGGACTTTTCTTTGTATGGAGGTCGGTGCGGGCCACCAAGAAGTATGATTCTTTACGACGTTGACCCCGTACATCCTGGCTTAACGAACCTGTGCCACCATCTAGTTACGCGCACTTTCCGACACTCTGACTCCTGCGTTGCAATCATTCCGTCAGAAGGAATACCATGATCAGCCGCGTTTCCATGCATCGTTCGCCTGGGTCCTCCTCGACTGTCCTTCCCGAGCTTCAGTCTCCGAAGCTCCAGAGCCTCTTGCACCACCACTTGCTGCTGCGCCCTGGGAGGATCCCACAAATGGGAACAAGAGTTCTTTCCCTACCATCACGTGTCTCCCCGAGAACATCATTCCAGCGCTGAATGCGGAGCTAGGCTCGCAGCTCAATGGCTCGGCCGGAATATTCGAGGCAGGAGAGGTACGTATCAGAATTGGAAAGGACGTGTTTAGCTGGGGACTGTCAGGATAGTAGTTGGTACTTTGAGTGCTGCCGCATTTCTTCTTCTTGGAAGAGGAGGGCAACGGCTCGGCGACTCAGATTTACATGTGCGGGTTTTCACGAGGGGCTCATCTTCTTCGCTCTTGTGCAAGGCGCTGCTATCCGTCCCTCTGCAAATAAAGCATCGATTTCTTGACATGCCGAGACCATAGTCAGGTTGCGCACAAGGACGACCCCTATCTGGACAGCTCCAAAGGACTAAGAGGCATGTGGAGACTGCGATACTACGGATGCGTACTGAGATGCACACAGTTCCGACCATATTGGGGCACTGGGCCTGGTGCTGTGGACGTGCTTCAGGCTAAACGTCAATTACACGCACTGCACCACAGTGTGTGCTATTTTTCTCCCTCGTCAAGTTCGGCCCCCTGTATGCTCTGTTGTAAAGCCCTAAAAGCATCACCGTCTCAGTTATCTCCTGGGAGTGTGCCCCATTATTGGTCGCTAAGTAGCGACGGTCGATCGCTCTCGGCCCCCACCTCGCGCCCTTTGAAAACCAGGTAACCATCTATTCGGAAGCATGGTCATTATAGCATTCCGGGGGATGCACATCATGCACAGAACACGGGCCCGGAATTGGAACCGCTGAGGGACTACTTGATAGGTCGAACGAGTCTATTGCAAGAGGGCTAATGACAGATTACAACTAAGAAATAAATATCGTCACACTCCAAGGTAGCGCGCCCGCATGGGTATTGCAGCCGCAAAAATGCTAGTGGTGTGGTTGACGCGGATGAACAAAGATACATAAAAGGGATCCGGAGTCCAGAAGACAAAGTAACATAGTTTAGAGGATGCGACAAGTTCAGACTGTGTCAGCAGCATCGGAGAAGAATGTAGATGTTGATGCTATGGTTGAGTTGACTGTGTCAGGGAGTTGGGGTAGAACAGATGCAGGAACGATCCCCGAGGTAGTTTTGGGCGATTGAAGTGACTGGCCCTGTGATCCGTCCGCGGAGCTGGATGATGGTGCGGTTGGCTCCGGGAGCGGAACTTGATCGATTGCAACGTCGAGCTTCAGTTCGTTAGGGGTGGAAATAGACAGGATGGAAAGTTGGTCGGAGAACGAAACGGTGGAATCGCGCCTAATGCCTGTCTTCACCACGGTGACCATTGCGCCACGAGCATTGCACTTCAGTTGGGGTAATGATGAAGTACTGAAAAGATATGAGCCCAATTTTCGATACTAGCGCGTTGACCTACGTACGCATGCGACGATCCAATGAAGGTGCCAGACGACGTGGAGTAGTTGAATAGACCGGCAAGTGACCAGTACGCGCGACGGTAATTTTGCCGTGCCTCATCCGCAAAGCCAAAGAACGCGAAGAATACGAAGGCACATAGGACGAGCAACCAGCGGGACAATTCGCCCCCGAGAGCGGAAAATGAGTCATGCTTCCATACGCTGCTCGGGACCTGCATAATCTCGGAGTAGTTGCTGTGGACGTCAGCCCAGCTCACCCACGGCCCGAGACCATCCTTGAGGTCCAGTGATATGATAAACGACCCTAGTGGAATTGTCCCAAGTATCTCAGCACCGGCAAGCATCATCAGGCGGATGTAGAGACTCCGATTTACGCCACATTTGGAAGATATTATCTCATTGCGCAGATGTTGACGCTTGTAGAGATTATAGATAGTCCTGACTGTCGATAATGAGCCGCAGCACTGAAGGGCGAAGGTAAGGCCAGATACTCGCCACAATAGACGAAAGACACACAGCCAATCATAACGGGCCATGCCGAGAAGAGAGGTATAGAGGGTATCCTCGGCACTATATCCAACATGGGCCCTACATCCTCATAGATGACGTAACGACGTCCCGACACAACATAGTCTGCATCGCACCTATTTAGACAAATGACTGTGAAGAGGATCACTCGGCGCACTCACGAGTTGCTATCTGGAGAATTGGGATCCCGAGACCAATGAGAAGTTCAATAATGACTCCACGGCGTTTCTCTGCGCGTGTGACTGTACTGGTCTGGGCGGTGGAAATCTTGTAGAGGCGAAGGTTGATACAAAGGGAGCAAGCTGGGATTGCGGCGTTCTGCCCGGCTTGAATGCGTGCCACTGTCGAGTCCGTTAACGAACGTATGGGAAGCAGCAGTCATCAGGTGCTTACCAATGTCACAGTAGACTGGAGCCCTGTTGACCGTATTTTTGTTCCATATGATCGAGTTGATGCACTGTATCAGACACCCGAGACCAGTCCATGCCATGTACAAGCATGTTCCGATGTTCCGAGCTACGGCATGGATTCTGAAATTCCGTACTTGAACCATTCGTACATTACAACTAACCTTTAAGATGCCAGCACATGGGAATAGCACACATGACAAAGCCAATGAAAGAAAATACAGTATACAGCTCATTGGGAGGTGGCGGTATCATGATTGCAGTTTTTGAATGGGGAAATCAAAGGATTGAAGGTGTGACCAGAGGAAATGGGAACTTTGAAAGGAAACTGAATGTCTGCTGGTGACCCGACAGCAGAGGGTGGGTGAAGGGGTGGGAGGGTATGGGAGGTATCATTCTGAAGGAGTGCTTTAAGTGCAAGGGACACCCCCAGACGAGAAACACAAGTGAAATGAAATTTCCCTTATGTTCCTAGTCTAGATTGATACACCTAAATCCCAGAGGGGAGAGTGAGGTATTTGGGCCAGGGGCCTTCGTTAACCCAGCTTCCTGAGGTTTACGGCTAGACACGGCAAGCCTCGATGGACGCCTTGTAATGGTGGGAATAGAGGCACAACCTAGAAAGGCAAGTTTAGGTTGACCCCACTGGCGCAGCATAAATTGATGCCCGCCGGGTCATCATACATCAGAAGGTAGGTTGGCAGATCGTCTCCTGGGTACTGTATGTAGTGAGCGTACTAGGTTTTGGTCACGTATATCATGATGGCACTACTAGCCGGTGGCGGCCCGGGGTGGGCTGTGTTGTCAATAAGACAGCGGCTCTGCTGGATCTAACCTCAGAGGAGTGGTTATTTATGTAGACCATCGTGACAACTCTTCTTGCTTTGCCTCCTTATATTTCTCTATCCTTTCATCTCTCCCACTGACTAGTACAGCATCACCGACTCGGACAGGACGTTAGTACGGGCCGCTGGTGGTGAATGGCCCCAAAAAGGAAGGCGTCGTACGTAATTCCCACGGACTGTCGGATAGAATCATGATAAAGGTACACGCAGCTCACATCCACGTATCATATCATCCTGGCGATGTGACCGCATCAATCCGCTCTCTCGCTATTTTCCATATTGTAGCGTTAGTTTGTTCTCCTATGGGGCTTATCGCGAGAACGAGATGGACGAATATCACTACCTTTACGATCTCTTGCACGTTGTCTTCTCGGTCCGACTCACTGGCACATGTTTGCTTTTTCCATGCGCTCTATCACTGCCTTTTCTCCGAGTCTTCTTGCCGCTAGCTTGGCACTACTCTCCCGTGAGGCCACAAATGTCACCCGTGAATGATCGAAACTAATTTTAGACATAGTAGCTGCCTCGCTGCCCCAATCCCATCTCAAGTGGACTCAGCTCATGCACTGTGTATTTGTGGGTAGGATGCTTGCGAGGTCACCGAGGTTGTGAATACTTTCCCTTAACTTTTCAAACCCTGTTCATTTCGCATCAATCTTCTTCAGACCCTGTCAATGTGTCTCAAACGATGTTGAGAGTGTCGATTAGCAGGCTGATCGCCGCCCTGATGATGTTCATGAATTCATTGCCAGTAGACTCCACCCCTGTCGTCGATTTGACCTCCCCATTTCTAGAATTTGAAACCCAACCTCTCCTGCCGCCACGGAAGTAGACGCTGCTGTTGGCATGCTGTAACCTTTGACCCGACACCATCAACTCCCTTCATAACCCCTGTCCGCCACCTTCAAATGAAAGGACTGATTGCGCAACCTATCATCACTTCCATTTCTGTCATCCCTTCAAGTTCCTAGATTTGACATTATCACTCGTTTGGCTGTGCCATTCTGATCTCATTCGCAATCGACGGGTCCACATTCCTTGGGCACAGTCTTTCATAGGTGGATGCTTATACGTCTCTATATGACACCGTGTTTTTTGTGCTACTTCCGCTCGTTATTTATGCAAATGTGGAAGAGTTCGTCGCCGGTGGCCTCTGCATTATTACTTAGATACCTTCTGTAACAGATTAGCTCATCTTACCGGTCAATTGGTACATCGCATTTTCGATCGGGTTTCATGGTTTTGGCATGAAACAAAACCAAAGACCCTAATATATTAACATTGACAAGTGTGCTTGATAGGTTGACACGTGATGTAACCATCACCATCATGATCACCGTGACTTCATCTTCAGCTCGTGCGGCGCCCTCACTGGCAGGCTCAGGCTCCCACGCGCCTCCTTTCCCTGTGCCTGCCTCCATCTCCCATGTTTCCCTGCCTCTCTGCACCCCCGGTCTTGCCTGACCTCTTCGCTTGCTTCTGCTGCCTCTCCGCTTGTCTATGTCGCCTCCCGGCTTGCCTGCAACACCTACCTCAGGCTGCTTCCCACCTACTGTTCTGTGCCATGCCGTATCCCCTCCTGCTTGTTCCGCCTACACTGCTGCCTTGCCTTTGTCCTCAGTCTTATTCTGCCGTTGTCTGCCTCTGCCACCCTGCGCTGTGTTACCTGCCCGTGACAGCAGCCTCGACCCTCCTTCCCGTCCCTCTATCGGATAGTATACCATCTCTGCACTTGCGTCTCAAGCCACCCGGATGTATCGCTGCAGAATTGCGCAGCGTCTTCTTTGGGAAAAAAATGCCAGCGCACACACTCTTGGAGTACGGAGTCGAGGGGAGAGCGTGAAAGGACTCAAAATGGATCTAGTTCGTAGCTCGGAGTTCGGCGGGAATTCGAACGCATGAGACTTACAATATATCGCTTTATACGACTCGGAAGAAGCTTCAAGTTGCTGCAGTACTCTGCTTCCGAGTCTAAATTTCGTGTCCTTCCTCATTCCCCCTCCCTCCCCCACATGAACCCGTTCCGATCATACTGGAGTACACGAATATAAGACTAATAAATATCAAAGGTTCGGCCCACTAATTGTGTCACTTCTCCATTGGAAGTGTCCAGCTAATCCTTTTCAGTAGTCACGTTGCCATCACCCTAAAAACATCGTGGATGCGTCCTCTACCTCACAACAACCATAGAACGTGTGACGGCATACCAAACAGTGTTGCCCCAGGAGAGCGGCCGGAGCGACTAAAACACTCTTTGGCTTTCTGGAAAAGCGCCGCATGATCTCAACCAGACAACTCTTCTTATTAGAAGGGGTTTCCTCTGCTGCTGTTGCTCCGATTTTCTTCCGTAAGTCAACGCGCTGGTTTCGAATGTTGGGCTCATATTTTCAGTAGTACTTCTCAACAACCGTGACACCTAGATATTCTTTGGGTGCCATTGACACTGTCTGAACCTGTCGCATTCATTAAAACATGTTACTTTGTTCTTTGCACTTCCGATTCCCTGAGAATGGGACTGGTCAATAAAGATCAGGCATTTGCCGTATTTGTGGATACTGTAAATATTCAAGTTTCAGCTCTCTGGCAAGAACTTCTGAGGGCGTGGTTTCTTATTGAGCAGAGGGTCTTGGACTAAGAGACATATTATCTTATCCTTTGCGCACACCGTTTCTACCCATGTCACGTGCCCGCTCTTCCCTTCCAAGGTGAGGGTCCCCTTGAGTTTTCCGGGTCCGGGACGGAAACTTGTGACCGTACCCATACAAGTAATCGGGGTCCCGGCACAATTGTGGCAATCTTTTTAATAGCCGAACAGGATCGAGATCTCCACAAGTCAGGGCAAGGCCGCCGCCGTGCTGGTGGCGGGCGACGGAAAGGCAACGAGGAAGAAATGCAGTGAGCTGCCTGGATGCCAGCCCCTGCCATCGTCGGCACTTCTCGGCATTCTCCTCGGTCGCCCAGACTCCTAAATTCCTAATGGCCTGACTTGCCAGCATAAACGGGTGACGCCTTGTGAAGTTGTGTGGCTGAACATGCCCACAATGACCAGGAACCAGTCCACAATGTCGAGTACTCTTTTGTCCTACATTCGTGGCAAAAGGCTCTTGTCTCTAAGCGACAGTATTTATGACAGACCTTGGCTTTCGCTGCTGGCTCATTAACTAAATTCTACGCATTCATTTCCAACTCTCTGGCCTTATATCGCTCATGCAAGACTCTGTCAACCCATTTGCATCCAATGCGACCCAGAGGGTCCCGCTAACCTACGAAAACTTGAAGCTGCTCGAACGGGAGTGCTTTGTGACAAAGGAAGAGCATAAGATGCTCCTCATTTTCTGCGGTTGGTACCCCAGCCTTCTACTCCCCCGCCATGCTGACTTCGCCCACCTTACTACCACCTACACAGCTGGCGCGACAATCCCAACTCTCTTGGAGTTTGCCTACGAATACACACACGAGCTACTCTTGAACGTCCAGACAGCGCTGCGCGAGCTCCTTGGCCGCAAGCTGGAGGACATCGCTGTGCTCGATAGAGATTCACTTATGTCAGCAAGGAAATTGGATGAAGCTCTGGTCCGGGATCCGAACCTCTCCGAGGACGATGAGATCAGATTTTTGTTTAAGATATGCAATTCCGGGGAGAGAAGACTGTTGCGTCGGACCTGGAGAGAGCAGTGTGACTTCGTCATGGAGATCCTAGAAGCTTTTGTTGACGAGGGTTTCGAAAACTCATAGCATGTCGCACACACCACCCTCGTGGACTCTAACGTGGTTTTGTATGAATATGTAGATGATGATATCTCGAGCATATTCGTGACTCCTACGGAAAGCGCTCTATGGATGAACGATGAGAGACGACTTTTAAAGACCTTCACGCTGTGATCATAGGACTCAGAGATATGGTGTTGTGAAGTGCCCAATCTGGCGCGTGGAAGCGCCTAAGGCTGAAGCATAAGAAAAGCGGTGGCGAGTCCATCTGCGTGATTGATATTTCGTGTCTAAATTCTCTAGGTGGGCATAAAGATGTAGTGCGAACGGAACCTCCCCATACGGATGGGCTCATCGCAGTTCGTTGACATAAATGCAAACAAGCGCCGGTCGGCCAGATCAACGCGATGATATTGATACAAAGCCACTCTACCAAAAGTCGAGCCTAAAAACTACATAGAAGAACGGTGTGGCACTGAGCAGATTGAAGAACCCATTGCTTGGGTATCATTGCAGCCCGCTACGGGTACGCCTTGACTGCAGATTCGAGGTGGTAGGGCCAGGCGATGGCGGTATGCTCGATGCCGAACTCGAGGGTGCATCCCCATTGATGATATCCTGAATCGATGCTTCAAGAGCGTCTACGCGCTGCGACATCTGCATCACTGTACACATGGTGTATGAATGAAGTACCGCAGGACTACGGGACAAATAACGCACTACGTTCGATTATCTGCGAAGACATATCATCGAACTTGGAGTCAAGTTGTTCTAACAGCGTTTCTACCTGTCAAATAGATGGTTGGTTATAGAGGAATGTATCTGTAGAAAGAAAAAAAAATTGCTGCAACGCACGAATGCGGTGAGCTCGTGCGGACTCGAGATATCAGCTGGGTTAGCGAGGGGCTTTGAGGGCCCTGGAGAAGAGCGCCGTGATTGGACGGGGGTCCTGGACCCCTCCCCCTTAGTGGAGCCATTTGCGGAGGCCACCTTGAGTGGCTGGGCAGCTGGTGGAGATGACATGGGAGCGAAGGTCAACTTCCGATTTCACTTGAAAGTCTTAGTCATTGCTGACGTCATCGTGCAGTCTGGCGGCAGTCACGGTCCGAGTCATGGTCATCATGCCAGTGATCACTGGCCAAATCGATCATTCAATTCTTCCATGCCAATAAAATACAAACTGTGGTGTTCTATCGAAGCCCTTTCTCTGGTCACCGTTCCCATTACGGACGATGTCGACTACTTATAAAGGATTAATCCACCGAAAACACCAACCAAGGTTCTTCGTGACGTCTTTGTGAACTGAGGAATCTCATTCTTGTCAACCCGAAGGTGCGCAATATCGCTGGTGTAGTCGACTGCCTGATTAGATCTCTTATGTCTTTCAGGTCCTCATACCGACCCAAGAAGGTGTCTCTGTCAGCCGAGCTGACTTGGCTAAATATCCCCGCTTAGACTCGGAACAAAGATCCCTCAGTGGGGGGGCTACCACCCTACAAGTAGCCAATCACTTCCTCCTCTTTAAACCCATTGGAATCGAAATGCACGATACCATTGATGGGGCACTGGGAGTCCCCTAGGGGACCTGGGTCCTTGCTAATTGTTGATCGTAGCAAAATGCCGTATCATGCCTTTCAAGATGGCCTGAGGGGTGGTCACGCTTATGTCGCACAGACCACTTCTCCAGCGGAACCCTTTATGATCATGTCTTCAACCTCAACGAGATGTATGAACCCGCGCCAGTCTGTCTATCCATTCCAAGGGTTTCTGTTCTCTCTGAGCTTTCCCGCAGCAGGATACCCGGTCTCAAGCTCGAACTCCTCAAAACACACATTGGTTTATGGCATCCGTGAAGCTGATCCGTAAATAGTTTGTGAGCAAATGCCGTCGAGAAATTCACTTCTTTTTTCACCAGTACTGCGACGGCCGCTTTTTCTGCTTCCCACATACTCTTCACCGTCCGGCAGAGCAACCTAGAGATACGTCTTGTAGTTGCGGAAATCGCACGGATTACCTCCTTGACCTCGTTGCAGCTGCTATCGCTGAACTCGCTGATGCCAAACAAATCGCACTTTACCACATGATACACAAACATCCATGTTCAAAGCATCAGTGGGTTACGAGTTCCCTGGCCCGTTGGCCACCCGAGGCCGGATCGCCCGACCCCCTCGACGTCATCCAAGTGTGCGAGAGTAGGCATGTACACCTATTCAGCGGACTAACGACGCGGGCAAACATCTGACTCCGTTCTCCCCATTACAGATCCCATCGTCTGCACAGACAAACATATCACCACAACTCACTCGACTGTCTTTCCTACCCATGGTATGGATATAGCGACTATGGTGGCCTTGGATTCGGATACAGCAGCCACATCGAGAGCCTCTGCTTCCTGCAGGGTCAGGGATGGGGTGAAATGACGCTAGATAAGGCGTATAAGATTTGACAACCATGGGAACTGGAATAGTGATAACGCAGAGGAAATGAACGCGGTGGGAATACAGAGATATATTTGCCCTAAACGATGTACTTCGAATTAACTTGTACTACTTACAACTGACCCTATTTTGTAGCAAGGTCTCCGCCAACAAAGTTGGCATTTCTAGTAATAAAGTCTACAAAGTCCTGAACGGAATACTCTTGAGGAGCTGCAGTAAAGTATTGAGCAACTTGCAAGCCAATGTCTGACTTCTGATAATCTGATTCCGCTTGATTGAGAGCTGACACCAGCAAAGTGCCAGAAGCACGTAGAGTGGTAGCATGCTTCA
>QLOZ01000374.1:442-16084 GCA_003314065.1 Lactarius sp. MG50
TCCGCACGACGCCCGCACGCCCGCACGACGTCCGCACGCCCGCACGACGTCTGCACGTCCGCACGACGCCCACACGCACGACGCACAACTCACGCACGCCGCACGCCACACGCACACCCACCTGCGCGCTCGTAGATCGCACGCTTGTGATTGGGGATGTTAGGGTCATGTATTAGTTACATTGTAGTTTCCTTCTATATTAATCATTTTTTTTGCTTCAATGACCCGCGGTTTCACAAAACCGTGAAAAACCGCAGCCAAACCGCAGTTAAAAAAAAAACCGTGAACTTTTACGGTTTAACCGCACCCGTAACCGTTCGGGTGCAGTTTTCACGGGTGCGGGTGTGGTTTCGGGAAATCCCACCTGGGGGTTACCCGTGTCACGCCCTAGGGATTTCTGCATCCTTTGGTGCGGTCATGGGAGCAGTCAGTGCATGGGCATTGGGGGTCAGGGACATGTGGTAAGAGTTGTCCTTGGTTGCGTAGCTGGGCTGATGTTGACACGAGGTTTGCTACAGTGGTGATGGCATGTTTCTTAAGGAGGCACCTGGCAGTGGTCGTGGTTAGGGGCTTGTCTCAGTGAGTGGTACCATGCAGGGAGTTGGGTGTGTAAGTGTGGGGATACTAGTAGCTTTATGGCTGTGATGTTCATGTGGTATTTTCTTGCTCTGTGTAGCATTCTGACGATGTCGCTGTTCAGGAGCACTAGCCGTTGGCCTCTGGTCGGGGGGTCCCAGGATTGGAGGAAGGCGTTGGTTCATACAAGGGGTGAGGTTCCGGGGGGGGCAGGGGCATTGATTACGAGGTCAGTGACATAGGCCCATGCCAGGCGTGATGGGGAGAAGTTTAGTATGTTTTCAGCCAGGTGATATCGATGGCCTCGTTTCTGGACTTAATGTCTAGTAGGTTGAGGCCTCCTTCCTCTATCGGGTGGTATAGATCTTCCAGGGCGATTCTGGGGGAGGAATCATCCTCCCAGAGGAAATCCCGTGTTATTTTGGTCAGCGCTTTCTCGATGCTGGTAGGCATTCCTTGTGCCTTCCTAAGGAATTGTGTGTGACCTCCAATGACAGATTGTATTATCAATTTTCTTCCGTGGAGCGTTGGGCGGGTATTGCGCCATCTGCCTAGTGCTTTGATGTTGTCTAGGATAGGTTCCCAGGGCGTGAGGTCGTTAATACGGTGCCCAATCCAGGCTCCAAGGGAGCATGTGGCATCTCCGTCATCCGCGATGTGAATATGTTTGTTGAATGGGCTTTGGTCGAGGGGGTTGATTTTCCGGCCAATAGGTATGATTTCGGTTTTATCAACGTTGAATTTTGATCCTGATGTTCTGCACCAGTCGTCCAGTGATCTTTGGAGATCATCAAATCTCTCATGTTTGCTGAGGAACAGGGTGATGTCGTCCGCGAACATGGTCACAAGGATTTTTTGGTCTAGGCCGGGATGGAGACCCCTTGGAGGTTAGCGTTGTCTCATAGCACGCACGCAAGTGGTTCAGTCGTGAGGTCGAATAGGAAGCAGGATAGGGGGTCTCCCTGTCTTACTCCTTGTGTAATACGGAAGGGTTTGCTGGGGATGCTGTTTATCGCCACATGGATGTAGGCGTGTTGGTAGAGTGATTTAACTATTCTAACAAAGGTCAGGGGAATGTTAAAAGCTTCGAGCGTTTTCCAGATAATCGTGGCATATTTTGTCGTATGCCTTTTCTTGGTCGAGGGCGATGATCGCCCTATCTTCTTCCATGACTTCAACGTAGTTAATGATTGACCGTGCGAGTCTTATGTGGTTGAGTATTGATCTCTGGGTGATGGATCCAGCTTGATCTTCGTGGACAAGGGAGTGAATTGGTTGGGTTAGCTGGAATGCTAACGCTTTGGTGAGGATTTCATAGTCCGTGTTCATCAGAATTATGGGCCGGTATTTACTAATTTCAGTGGGGTCTTTCTTTTTGTATATAGGACACATCCATCCTAGGGCGAAGGCTGTGTTGGGTCGATGCCGTGTGTTTGGATGTCGTTGAAGACCTCGGTGAGAGTCTTAGTTATGTTAAAGCCAATTTTGTTCATTTGGCAAGCAGCGTTGTAGCGCAAGTGGAGGGCCTCCACAGTTCATATGGGCACCCGTCCATGCCTGTTGCGGAGCCATTTTTGGATAGTTGTAGGGCCGTCTCTACCTGGGCTTGGGTTATGTTCCAGCTCAGGGTTGTGAAGGTGGGTTCCTCTAGGTGCTGGTTCTCTGGGATTTTGCCAAGAATTTCGTTTATGGCATGCTCATACTCCTCGTGGTTTCCATTATCTGGTGGTCTGTCCTGTTGAAGGGTATCGTTTGTAGTTGTGTGTGAGTTGTGCCGTCCTCACTGTTTTTCTTTTGTATTGCGGTGGGTTAGAGTTGGGGATTCTCAGTTGTCTTATGAGGTCATGCGATTTATGGTCTTTACTGATGGCAGACCAGATGCCACCAAGTTTCTCGCCATGGATGGCAATTTTTGCGGGGAGGATTTCTTTCTGTGAGTGTGTGATGACATTTTCTAGGTGAGTTTTCTCGGTGGCAAGTCAGGCTTCTCTCGATTTCAGGTCCTCATTTGTGTCAAGATCGGGGGGTGCAGTGATCTCTTTGAGGTCTTTCGTGAGCACGTTAATATGGGAGTTGATCTTATGGTGTGATTCCTTAGTGGATTGTTTTGCAATCCTGCAGATGTCGTGCTTAAACTCATGCACAGAGAAGTTGCGGGTTGGAGATGTGGCAGTCAGTTCTCTCCTGCCTGGTTTTATCTAGGTCTTCTTGGAGCCGGACACCTCTGGCAGTGATTCTATTCCGGACACGAGCTCATCGCTCTGGAGTGAGGCGATGGGCCAGGTCCATCTGCCTGGGCCGATGTAGGGGGCGTTTCTGGGGGTATACTTGACCATCACAAGCCAGTGGTCTGTGGGGGTCGGGGTGGGGCATGTTTTCCGGTCGAGGGTGAGTTGCACAGTGTCCTTAGCGATGTATATTCAGTCGAGGTGCGATTGTATTTGTTGGCCATTGGCAGTAGCTCGATATGTGAACCATCTATCAGTTGGGTATGCGTGACACCACGTGTCTTAGAGTTCCCAGTTATGGCGACGTTCTCTTAGGGTGGATATCGTGTGCGGGTCATCTGGGTGGGCAGGGGATCGGTAGATGTTATCCTCAGTGATGTTGAAGTCCCCGAGCATGAAGTCGGGGCGATGCAGTTGTTGTAGGCATCGTGCTCGCCAACCACTTCTATCACGAGAAGTAGATGCACTGGATCGCCTGCGCTGTGATTGGATGGATACCTCATCTTCATCCTGTACTTGAAATGTCTCTTCGTTATAAGATCAAAACCATAATAAACTTTCATTCACTCCTTTACCTGAATTCTTGGATGCAGAATTGTCGCTGGCCTGACAGAAGCTTTCAGCTATGGAGAGACTGGTGTGAGTCGACTAGGTAATGACAGTCCCCAAGCGGCCAAATGAAGGTCACGGTGCCACAGCGTTATAACTAAAATTTACGGCTTCAGGCTCTCTGATCCTGGACACCCGCCCTTGCCCCCCAGCAGGACTGTTGTGGACCCAGTTTCTGTGCAAGTCTGTGATCTGTACCACGCAGCGGTCGCTTTGCGTGCGGGAACTGATGCAATAAGCACACCTACACAGCCGATTGAGGCCAGAAAACCAGATCGACTGGATCGACTCAGCACACCGTTGGAGATACATACGAGCGTGTTTGCACAGTGGTGATGGTACGGGTGAATCCCTGTCCAGCGGTTGACGACCACGGAGTTGAGCTGGCGGTGGCAGTCAAAGTGCCATGGGGCTTGACTTTGGGCAGAGGCCTGGGGGTGAAGCCGGGAGATCAACCATAATACTAAGCGAGTCTTCTTTTTAGTTTCCCCTACTGTACACTCATCTTCGCAACGCGACAATCGGCCGTATACTGTAGTGAATGGTGGCAACAATTGGCCATGTATTGGCACCTCAACAGTGAGGATACCGTGACAGGCCCGGGACCACTGTGAATGTTTGCCACTATCAGCCTCAAAGACTTTGGCCCCAAATTGCCACCACATACAGCTCTAGTCCGTTACCGTCCTTTGAAAATGAGCTCTAGATGGAAGTATGAAAGCTATATGTTTTATTCTATTCCAGACAACTCACCATCATCCCAGTGCTGCTTCACAGCAAGGTGCCAGGTGCCATCTGAGTCACGTTTATGCCTGGTAAATTGCCTAGCGCAGCGGCAAGGAACAAACTGAAGGGTTTCCAGTTGCATGACACGTGCTTTTTTTGCTCCTCCGAGTCGCTCACGCTTTATTTTCCTGGGCTCACAAAGTAGTTCTGCAGTGTCATACTCCTCGTCATCCCCGTCGTTATCGTCGTTATTGTCGTCACCACCGCCATGGTCTTCGTCTCGCCTGTTCTGGTCTCCACTGTTTGTAGGTGTCGGCCAATAAGTACCACCACAGAAACGCAACACGCCTGGTGCTTCTTGTAAAACCATCCTCCACTTGCTTTCCTCCTCGTCCTCAATTGCTGCAGGCACCAGCAGTTTGCCTTCCACTGGTAATTTGGCGGCCTTGCGCTTCTTCGCATGCGTGTCGGGCTCTGCAGCAAGAAGCTCTGCATGTAAGTCACACTTCTTAACTTCATCTACAGAAGTTTGGCCAGGCTGCCTGAGGCTGAGAGTTGGACGTAGGCGAAGGCCTTTATTTTCACCTCACTCTCCAAGTCCATGGCCTGGACAACCCAGATCATTTAGCCCAGTGAGTCCATATGGCCCTAGCTCCGGTTACACAGGTGGTCGTCAGTGCAGTGGAGTCTGGTGCTGCTGGGCCGGTTCATACCCGTGCTGGCGGACTGTGCCTCCAGCAAGATAGAGGTGCGTGTGCGTGCGCCCTCAGACCTCTGGTGGACGTAATCTTGATGGTGTGTTCAAGCAGCCAATTGATCGCCTAGAATCCCAGCTGTACGTTGCTCTGGAGATTACACTTACTCTATGTTGGTTTGCAGAACTTAGCATAGGCTTTTTTTTTGAAGTCAGCATTTGTACTCTGCAATGTGTAACTAAGACAAGAGGCAATCGCAGTGACTACAAGACTTATATGCGATTGGCCACACTCACTTTGGCCTCGTAAGCACCCACGCCACGCACACACATGTTCCCTCCTTCCTCTTCTGCCGTGACCTGTCCGCCAGCCTCCTTGCCCTTTTGCGGGAGATGAATGACCTTTACAGTAACCCCGCCGAGGTGATATGGTTGATCTCCCCTCAGGCCTCTGCTCAAAGTCAATCCCCTGGCACTTTGACTGCCACCGCCAGCGCAACTCCGCGGTTGTCAACCACTGGACAGGGATTCACCTGTGCCATTGTCACTGCAAACGTGTTCGTACATGTTGCCTAGGCCCTATAGCTTGCTGAGTTGATCTGATTGATCTGGTTCTCTGGCTTCCATCAGCCATGTAGGTCAAGTCATGAATAGCCTCTATCAATGTAGACAACAACAAAATTTGGCCTCACAGCAGCCTCAAAGGTATCTCGTCTTCTTGTATGTCTGTCTCATCCTACTGACGACCGCCAATTCGTCTTCAGGGCATCATACTTGCGACGATTGGGACTGACTTTGGACTGTTTTTACTGTAGTATTACCTGTCATGTGACGCCTGGAGTCACATGATGCTTCCCCCTCACTTCCCGGTTGTCCCCCCTCCCGTGCCGAGCATCAGCTGAAGGCACAGGGGGACGCGTCCACCTTCCGGCTTCTCACCCTCCCATGACTCCCATGGGACTATGCTTACTCACTTACCACTTATATCTGACTCGCGTGGGTCTCAGGCGGCATGAAGGTGACGTGGCCGCAGTAAAAGACTTGTATATAAGGCGCAGCAGCTTGGGGCTTATTCCCCAAGCTTCTGCTTAACTCTCGATAGCGCACTCGTATCATCCACTAGCATATCAGTTTGGTGCTAGAACAATCTATCTACTTGTCTCGCATCCTCGCCCGATCTCATCTTGATAAACGCGTGAACTTATAGAGAAGGTCATCGTTCTTCATTCGGACTGAACGAAGAACAAGTACCTTCCCTACTCTTCTCACCTCTGCGACGAAACCGTGACTGTGCTTGGAGCAACCCCAATCACAGACCCGGTCTCGCCCCCCTCGTCCCGAGTCAGCCTTGTGTCCCTGTGACCTTGGTTGTCTTCAAGTCGTCTTGTGTTTGACGTCGACGCCCCGTGCGTGGCGTAGCAATACTGAGGACAATTGCACAAGAGGGGTCTGTATATACTCTCAAAGCGTGCCCGCCAGACTGATAGATCGATCATGGGGGATATTCTGTCTTTAGCACAACTCAAACGAAACTGCTTTGGACTACAGCTCCGAATCGTATTTTGAAAGAGCTCATTTATGCCCTAAAATGCATCAACATTCCTACATGTGCCAAGTGGGCGACCCTGACAAAATAGTTTCAACTCACTTTGCGTCCTTCAATATTGTGCTGATGCGTTAGCAGCTACCCTGAACTTGAACTTGAATGACGACGCTCTCTTGAAGTCACCAAATGTCGACACATTTGGTGTACGCGATAGGAAAGCCATTGCCTAGTAGTACCTTTGTCGTTGATCAACAACAGACTTCTTGCTCACGCTTTCAGACTACCTTTTCCCCAGATCCTCCTATCGCTTATTCAACCCCTCCCTTTATCCTGGGCCCTCTCCTTTATCAAACCCATCCAGCCAACATGATCCCAATTCTGCTCACAGCCTTCCCCTGGAACGGGCTATATTCCAAGCAACGGGCCAAACGGGTTTTCATGCAGAAGCGAATACAAAAACATTACGACCACTTCAACTTAACAAAGCAAGGGGTGCAGATAGCCAGTTTCAGGTATGTATCATCTCAAACGCCGCTGTTCCACTGACAAAGCACATTACCCCTTGCAGTTCAACAGGCTAGCACGGGGAGAATAGCGCCGCTCACACTGCCAGTGGTGGGCACTGAACTGTAGATTTCTGTCTGTCAAGCAACAGACATATGATGACACATCACATATATCCTACTGACAATGTGTATGTGAAGAAGGCGTGATGAGCGAGTTGGAATTCCAGAGTGTGGGGACTTTTGCTTTCCTCATCACGTCTAGTCCTTTATTTTTGATCCTACTGGAACACCACCACTCTTCTATACTACTCTTACAAGCTGCTCCTGTTCTCTAGATGCGCCCTAGGCTCCTTTCCTCGACTCGGCCGACGTCGTTCGACGCCACGAAAGCATTCGAACGACCCCTCTCTAATCCAGTCTCAATTTGTAACCACGCACTCAATGTCGGTGACTCAGCGGTGGCAGCGGCTGCAGCGGCTGCAGCAATGGCAGCGACATGCATGGTGAGCCCTGGCTCTCAGCACTGTCGTCACATTACAGAGACAAGAAAGGAAACCAGGCATGTCCTCCGTTTGCTCCACTTACTCCTCTCACAGCTGTCTAGGTACTCCACACACAAGGAGTGCTGGTCGTCATGCTCCATTCTTGAAGGGTGCAATACATTTTTTCTAATGACTGATTTTTATATTGCAGAAAACTCCCAAAGAGGCTGGAAGAGGCTGGAGGAAGCACGCTGTAAGGTGGGTACACCTGTTATCTCGGTTTTTTACCTTCTAAATTCATTCTAGACCGCTCCTTACCCCTTCGCATTGCCCTCTCACATATGGACAAGTAGCAACCGTCATTCGTTTGACTCCGCTTCACCTTTACCTGCAGCGCCCGGACTTTCGTAGTGTTCTCATTTCATTCCTTCCCAAATTTGCTTACCATTCCTTATTGACAGGTAGAATACTTGTCGCCGTCTTTGTACCTAGACGCTAGTGTTTTAAGGTCCAGTCCATAGGACCGGAAAAAGACCGGAGACTGGACCGGACCGGACCAAAAAAAGACCGGACCGTCGGTTGCGGTTGCACCATTTTTGGCCAACCCCCGGTTGCGGTCTTTGATTCCCACAGATAAAAATTCAACCGTGAAATAACCGGTCGAGACCAGTCAGCATGAGGACCGCCTCCACCTCAGCAGCAGGGACTCTCACACCGTCACAGTGGCCAATGCAATGCCATAATCGACATTCAACAAATATCCTTCGCCGTCAACTCGTGTGCACTGCTCACCCCACTCAAGTGCCGCCTCAACTGGCCCACCTGTGACCGGCCTGTCACACGTCTACTCACGCCCTGCGCTAGCTAGTGCACCCATGCACTGTTCGCTCCACTCGACCACCACCTCGCACGGCTCGATGAGGGTCCAACGGTGGCGTTCGCGTGCAGGTGCAAGGTATGTTTTATTGTTTATCACCTTTCGAAACATTACTGACCAAGGCACCCCCTCCCTCGCTCCAACGCGAGACGAAGGGTTTCTGACTCGCCCGTCTCCCTCGCCCCAAACGCGTGACGGAGGATTTCTGGTGATGCACCCTCGCTCCCAACGTGAGACTGCAATGGCAGTGGCACCAACAGGACCACCAGCCGCAGCGGCGGTGGCGACACGGGTGCAGCGGCAGCGACTGACAACGCACCGCTGCCCGCGTGTGGGACCCCTATCTGCACATGCGTTCACCACTGCCCGCACCTGCGTCCACTCCCGCCCGCGCACCGTCCATCACTGCCTGAGTGCCTCCCTGCCCGCACCTGCGTCCACCGCCCGTGTGCAGCGCCTGCATCCACCGCCCGTGTGCAGCACTTGCGTTCACCGCCCGCGTCCACCGCCCACGCCCGCGTCCACCGCCCCGCGCCTGCTTCCACCACCCGCGCCTGCGCCTACCACCGCCCGGGTGCGCAGCGTCCTCGAGCGCAGCGCTGCAGCAGCAGCGGCAGCGGCGGCGGCGGCAGCGTCACCAGCAGCGGCGGCGGCGTCACCAGCAGCGGCGACGGCGTCACCAGCAGTGGCGGCAGCGTCACCAGCAGCGGCGGTGGCGTCACCAGCAGCAGCGTCAGCAACGACAGCAACAGCAGTGGGAGCAGCGCGGCCGCAGCACCCTCTTTTAACATACTTGTTTTTAGAGTACATACACTTAATTATACTTTTAATGTACATCTTAATGTTAAGAAACCAGGTGTGCTGCATGCGTGTAATTGAAGTACCAGTTGCAACCGCGAAAAAACCAGTTGAGACTGGTTGTCAACCAGTCCATAGTAAGACCAGTTGCAACTGGTTTTTTGGCTGCAACTGAACCGACATGGACCGGTCCATAGTGGTCCTGGTCCGGTTTTTGACAGATTCACAAAATCATGAACCGGTCCTGGTCCCGGTTGAATGCCATATAAGGCAAAAGACCGGACTGGACCGGACCTTAAAACACTACTAGACGTGTGTGACAGATATAAAAGCCCCAGTAAAGGCCTCCTTGCAGGCCAGCACCGTTCTGGATTGTTTTCTCCCTCTCATCCCTTTGCGTGAGCCCACTCTCACCCTCTCTGACACCCTTTCCCTCCGCCTGGCCTCTTGACGTTAAACCGAGCCGTCATGCCGTCACACATTGTGATCCTTTGGGTTAAGAAGTTCTTTTTCTCTTAGTTTTTTGCATTCCTCTCACCCTCTCTCATCAACGCGCTCTACCCGCTGGGACCTGGCGGTCGAGTCTTGGTGTTCTCGTGCACTACAATACACCATATTTATATTGATTTTGTTCTGCTTCTGACATCTGTCTGAAATTTGACGTTGGTTGGATAATGTTGCATGAACCAGTATGAGCAATATCTGGGCTCAGCGTTCGCATATGACGAAAATAACCACTGGGTTTTATATTTCATTTTCCCGCAGCAAGGTCTCCACCAACAAAGTTGGCTTTTCTAGTATTTGACCATCCCCTTGTTTCGTGTGAGTAAAGCGTATTGCATACAATCGTTGGGACATGGGGATAAATATCCGTAGCTCCTGCATCAGGCCGATTGATCTCCATTGGCCGATAATCGCCAGCTAATAAGCAGACCATTCTTATTTAAAATTTGTTGCCTGATTTGTAGACATTATTTATGTCTCATTTTATTCAATATAAATGGATGCCTTTACATGCCCCACTATGTTAAGCTAATCAGAGCCTGTTAAGACTAAAACAATAGTGTGAAATGAGTTTATATAATCTGATTGGTGATTCGTGTCAGCCGAGATAATAATTTAGTTTACATACATCAGGAAATAAAGGGCTCTCTCTTAAGCACATGACTAATGTTTAATTGTTTGTGTATTCTTATTTTAAATAGTGTGACGTATAAGGAGGGGTCGACAGATTATTCAATTGTCTTAATATAATTTGCGACAACAACTGAGTCTACTTAGTGGTCAATATATTGGACATTAATTGACCTCACAGTTGACTATAAGTGGACTCTGCTTATCCGTTCTTGCCCATTGTGATTGTTGATGATTGTCATGAGGTTGACACTCAGCACGCTAGTGAGATGCCACTGGCCCCTGAAGGTCAAAGTCAATTTGATTTCTGTGCATAGCTTACTAAGGTAGACGTCGTTAGGAACTACTGGAACTACTGGAACCCAATGCCATAGCCAGGTAGTGTTCGAAGGCCCATTTACCCTCACCATCCTCCATTCTGTTAGCACTGAATTGCCTGATTTTGTCAAGTGCATCCACCTGCAGTCTGGCTTGCCCACCCCCTCGAAGAGATAGTCCATGTAAGGCGTCACTAAGACGCATGTCTTCAAAATCACCCTCTTTGGAGTCTGCTCCAGAATGCAGAGAAAACCATTCAGGATGGAGTTCAGATGAGGGTGTATAACCCACACTTGGGGAGTTGGACATAGGAGGGAGGGGAGGGAGGCAATGGAGGAAGACTCCTAGAGAGAGATGGTCCCTGAAGAGGCCTTCAAGAGGGCACAGTTGATCCTTGATGTCATCGACATCAAGATAACGCATGGCCAGGTCCGCACGCTCTTTAGAGAAGCTGATGACGTGATTGTTGTCCTATGGGCAGCAATCCAAATGAGTAGAAACTCACAGAAGTGCATAATCAGGGCAATACATTAGTGTCAATCCCAATTTCATGCGCATCAAAAAGCGCATGAACATCTGCACGGAGTGGAATCATATTGTTGAGGCAACAGATGTGGTGATATCCTAGGTAGTCACTATCAAGACGGCCTGTGCCAGGTCCATGGTCGAGGCATTTATTCCCCCATCCTGCCTGCTTCCACTACTTCAATGTCAGTTGTCAGATCGCCACTCAACCAATAATGAGCGCACCATATGCCGATACCCATATGGAAAAATGTGAGCGCAAATAATGTCTGCAGGCTTGTCAGTGCGACCTGCAATGCAACCTGCCCCTGTGATACAGCATCACCAATAGTGTTGCCAACAATGATCAGGAGCTTTCGATGCCTGTAAATGTAGTCAGTAAGATAGCCATCGACCAGGGAGAGACGGCACCTCACCCTTTTCTGGTTCCCCAGAATGGATTCTGAGGGTATTCTCCTAGTGCTATTGTGAACAGCTCGGACATGTCGATCACTCATAGCTGAAGACCTGGGGCTCACAATACCCTCAGAAAGGTCTGAGTTAGTGGAACAGATGTTTGATGAATGGTACACTTACACCTACTTCTCGATCTGTGGCACCACCACTACTTGTTGGATCAATAGGTGTGGAGGCACCAGATAGCAAGGCTGGTGAGCCTCTGTAGCTGGGGATTTGTGGTCGTGGTGGGATTTTCTCATAAATCATTTCGTCCAAAGGATGGGGGTTACGCAGGGGTTCGTTTGATCAGGAAACTGAAAAATAAGAGTTGTATAAAATACTTTTACATTGTAAGGATGTACTAACCAAGGAGGTCATAAATCTTACACTCCCCAAAGGGTTCTCTACTGTGCAGGTCCCATTCGATGGGTTCAGTCGCTGAAGAGGGGATCCTTGGCTTAAAACAGGCACGGTATCCTGGAAGAGGGCGAATGACAGTTTCCATGCAACTGCACAAGTTTCCCCAATCTGTGTTTGGTCCAGATCGAAAGTCTAAAGTGAAGCTTTGTGACCACAGGTACTCAGGTGATGGGCCAAGAGAATAAAATACCGAAGGATAATGTTGCACTGATATAGATAAACAAGTCATTCCGTTTGTAAAATTCTTCCCATTGTGGTCCAGGTGGAACTAGATCTGGAGTATTGGAGGACATGGTGGGGAGGAAGCTGTACTTAGATCCTACAGTGCACTGGCAGGCCTTAGGTGGGTGTTTGAGAGGAATTGTCACATTCTGTCACATTCCCAGGTCTACTCTATCTACTACAGTGCCCATCACCACATCTCGACGCGTCACTTACCATAAACAGTCTCAAATTTTGCAAATCATGTTACATTTTTAAAAAATTTTCATTGGCCACAAAAACATGCTAGAATGCTTTAGATTACATGTAGGAAGCTGGCTTGTGCTTTGCTAAGTCATTGGTGAAGTTTCAAAAATGACCTTGTTCTCGAAAAGTGGACAGCTGACTAAGCTACCATATATAGTAGTTGTGTCCAAATTAGTAAGTATGTGGTGTGCACTTGCAGTGTTGTCAGTATCACCCATCTTGCCATAGGGTGCATGCGCAACAACAACTAGCCCATGAAGGTCTGGTCACATCAACCACAAAAAACCGTGCGACCAGACCTAACCATAACCGGTTCAACCGGACCTGCAGTCGCGGTCACACCAGTCTAAGCAGCTACCAGTCACGGTTGAGTAGGCTGTGGCCAAGCCTACTGTGACCACCTAGAACCGGTCGCAACCGGTCAAGAACTGGACTATTGGTCGCATTGTACTGATTGTGTAGAGTCCTGTTTGTATGCTATATATGTGGTTACACTCAGGGTTTGTACTGTGTAATGTTAAACTACAAGTGTAGTGGTAGCATGATGAGGTAAATATGCTCAAACAAAATGCGCGTAACTTAGGATCATGCGTAACGACATGCTGGCAATTTAGAACCAGCAGCACACTTCCAAAAAAAGCCAATCTATCTCAATATGGCAAAACAGAAAGCTCCCACAAAGAAACGTGGATCAGGTAGTAACGCACCAGCCACAAAGGTGGGCATATCAAAAAAAGGTACAACTCTTGGGAAGCGTCGCAAGGCACCGGGATTGGAAGTTAATGGCCGAAAGCGGTTGGCACCTGATGCAAGTAGCAGCGAAAGCTCTGATGAGGACCCCAAGCGGCACACTACACGACGCAAGAAGAAAGCCAAAAAGGCCAATGACGTCGAGATAGAGGAGGTGGAAGAAGTCGAGCAGGTCGAAGAGGTTGAGATTGTTGGAGATAATGATGACAAGAGTAGTGAGGATACTGGGGCTGGCGTCGAGAAGGTATAAGCAATAATTCCTTGAAATGACGTTGAGGGACTGACATTTATTCAGAATGCAAGTGATCTTGAGGAACAGCATGAAGGCTCAATTCCAGATTTATGGAAAGTGAAGAAAGATAGCACAAAAGACATTTTGACCATATTTTCGGACCGTGTATCAGTAACGTTCAAAAAAGGGGGCAAAACCGAGACTGCCAAAGGAAGGTGGTGCCTGCCATGCAGGTAAGTACTGGTATATGAAATGTTATATGAGGATACTCACAGTGATGTAGAGAAGCGAAAAGGAATACAGGTGGCGATGAGAGCAGGGTGTTCTTCAAGGGAGGCAATTCAACCTGTTGCACGCACGCAAGACAACATTACAAACTGTATAAAGAATGCTGTGTGGCACAAAACATACCTGAAAATCACTTCGCTATCCCTCGAGAGTTGTGGAGGAAGATGCAACAGACCAATAAACAAAAACCAGCATCACAGATGAAAATTTCTGGAATGCTGGAGGAGAAGCCGAGACCGAGTCAAACGTTCACTCACAAGGGGGTGTTGCATGCAGTGACGCAGTTCATCGCATGCGATGACCAGGTATAATCTTCCATATGAGCACGTCGACCAACTGATACTAAGCTTGATATGCTAGGCGTTGTCAGTTGCAAATAAAAGTTTGTTTCGTAACTGCCTAGTTGCAATGAGGCTGAAGACGACACGTTTTGATTTGCCAAGTACTCACGACGTGGAAGTCCACCTTCACAATAAATTTGTAGAGTGGTTAAAAGAACTGAAAAGGGACATACTGGTAAGTCTTTCATTCGGGTTATCAATACATGATAGACTTGCCACGTAACACACAGGAAGCGCCTGGGCAGATCTCAACGACTGCTGATGGATGGACCGCAGATAACACAAAGGGGTCTTTCCTTGGAATGACTGCGCACTGGATCGAGGTGAAGGATGGGAAATGGAAGCTGAGGTCGGAAGTGGTTGGGTTTCAACCCATTTCAGGGGATCATAGTGGGTGGAATTTGGGGCGCTATTTTGTTGGGCTGTGTGACCGCGTTGGCATCTGTAGTAACCGGGGTTCGAAGGTGAGTCAGCGTAGATCTCCTGATAAGATAACTGATCACAAACACAGCTCTACACGATGATGCTTGACAACACCTCGTCCAATAATACTACCTGTGAAACTGTTGAAACAATTCACACTCGAAGAAACTACAAAACTTGGAGTGCGAAGGAGAGCCAACTGCCGTAGGTTTCACAACAGTAATCCGCTCATGTACTTCAAGCTGTACTAAAATGATCCAGCTGTCTCGGGCATGTTGTCAACCTTGGGGTTGTTGCGGTGATGAGCCATATCATGAAAATAGCTGTGATCGAAAACGCAACCACCATTTGGGAATACGTAAGGCGTGACACGGGTGCGGGTGACACCGCGGTTTTCGGTCATGGTTTGTCACGGGTGCGGGTGCGGTTTTGGGATTTCCCACCTGAGGCAAAACCGCACCCTTAACCGCGGGTATACGGTTTCTTATGGTTTTTACTACTATGGCTTTGTGTTTTTGCTACCATCTATTTTGTTCTTTTTTTTTGTTTTTTTGTTTGTTTTGTTTGTTTTTACCGGTTCCGCGCGTTGCCAGTCACGTGGCACTCTTCTCTCACGCCGCCACCATCCCCACCTCAAAACACGAATGCGTGGGGTTTTCCAACCGCCACCCCCCTCCCTCGCTCCAAACGCGAGACGGAGGGGGGTTTCTGTCTGCAGTGCTGCCAACGCCGTCCCCTCAAAAAGGACTTCAAGAGGTTTGAACCACCACAAGATATGTTTCGTTTTTTTTCTTTTTTTTTTTTGTTATACTAACAAGTCTTTGACGATGACAGCTCACTCCTCGTGTCTAACGCGAGGTTACAACAACGCCCCCACATCGCCTAGCGCGCCCTACATCACCCGCGTGTCCCACATCTCCCGCACGCACGCACATCGGCCATCCGCACGCCCATCGCCCGCATGTAACAAGTAGAATATAATAAATAGCTACTAGATTTAATAAATTATATTTGGTCTCTCCCCCCCTCCCTCGCTTCAACTGCGAGTCGGAGGGGTTGCGCTGCTTACTGTCACGCGGCCGCTCGCACGCCTGTGCGCCCGCTGATCGCCCTCCGCTGGCAGATCGCACGCCACCCGCACGTCCGTACGCTGATCGCCACCCGCTGGCAGATCGCACACCGCCCGCACGCCGCTAGCATGCCCGCACGACGTCCGCACGCCTGCACGACGCCCGCACGATGCCTGCACGCCCGCACGAAGCC
>QLOZ01000381.1:0-11360 GCA_003314065.1 Lactarius sp. MG50
CTCGATCACGTGACAAGAACGCGAGCTCGCTTTGAGCCACGGTCCCTCGTAACCGTGACATATGGTGAGTTGATAAGGGCCCGAGAATGGCTTGGATGTCTGTCTCGGGACGACTAGTGATAGATAAATGAAGATGTGGGAGGTGCAATTTGACGAGCTCCTGCATGACCTTGAGGACCTCTTTACGTGGTGAAGTCAACCCGGAAGGGTTCAGGCACTTGTCGAGGGCATCTATGACAATGTAGAGTGGAGCTTGTTGTGGAACAGCAAGCATCTCCTTTAGACATTGCAGAAGTACGTCCTCGCTTGGCTGTCAGAAACCACGATCGTGTTTTGAATAGATGGCAGAGAGAATGTTGCAGAAAGAATCGGATTGGACGCAGAGTTGGATAAGAAGGGAAGACAGCAAGCTGCGTGCATCCTGCTTTGCAGTGTCCCCGTAGTTAAAATAGAAGTATGCGACTGTGGCCAGCCCAGCTTCACGCAAGTCTTGAACATCTTGAATGATCACTGAGCTTTTCAAAAATGTGAGTACACAACTCAGAACAGTTGCACCAAACATACCATAGAACACTCTTTCCAGAACCAGCTACTGTAAGGTCAGCGTGTGCGCTGCCCTCGTGAATCGCACGTTTCGTACCCTTCGCCCTCAAAACCACTAACCTCAGTGATGCTGCAACGAGCCTCGTACCTCGGCGCGCCACCAAGGCCACCTTTCCCTCACCCTCTGCCCCACTCACGTGCTTAACACCACCACCTGTCTCGCTTATCTCTTTGTTTCCCTTTAGACTACGTAGCTGTGTTGCCTCGCGCATCGCTTAGAGCTTGCGCCTCGGCCAGCTACGCGCCTCGTGTTCTCATTGTCCTCTCTTTGCTCTCGTCCTCTTATAGTAATCTCACGTCAACTTTCCTGTTGCCTCGTGCACAGACCTCAGCGGCGCCCAATGACGACATTCTGAGGGTGCGCGCGCTTGCCCAATTTTTGGACTACCTGGTTTGCCAGGTTTCTCAGCTCTGAGCCCTCATCTCGATCCCTTTCGTACGTTCCTGCCTTTCTGTGTTGACCTCACGCGTTCCCCTTTCATATCTTGTGTTACTCACCCTGCCGGACTTCTTGGTTCTGAGCCCTCATCTCTACTTGTCCGTGTTACTGTACCCTTCTGCGTCGACGTCATGTCCCCCTCCGTTCCCCTTTCTGTCTTTTTCTTTCTCAGTATCTCACTTCCGGTTCGCGTTTCTTACTTTACTATCCGCTCTCTTCGTGCCCACTGACTTCATAGGATTATATCTGCTACCGTACTCTATGATATTGGCCACGCGATCCTGTGTCTCTCCAGATGTACTTAAGCTCCCGGTTTTGTGCAATTGAAGGGCAAGCAAGCCAAGCAGCATTTTAGAGCTGTTGCGAGCCCACTTCCTCCTCTCTTCTCTGCACGATTCCTTCTCTGCTTGCCTCAAGCCCCTTTGAGAATGCTCTCCACTTCTGCCTTCATCATTGCACCGCCCTCAAAACACCCTCTTACTCCTCTTGAACTCACTTGCGCATCCACCGCACGCACACTACAATACGGGAATCCGTTGGTATTAGCCGTAGTGAGTCCCGCAAAGGCGAGAGATACATACGGTTGCCATGAACCCACAAAAGCGAACCTGTCATTTTCCATTCTTCAAAGGTGTCGCCCTGGATAAACCACGTGACTGTTCTGCTGTGATGGGATTTACGAGCAATATTGTGGTTTGTTGATGGGTCTGGAGGAGATAGCCAACGTCGAAAGTTCTCTTGTAACTGATCACCTGTGGCAGTAGCTTCAGATTCAACGTTCAGAACGGGCGGCGTTATGCAAGTACGGATGATTCGCCTTGTTTATTTGCTCTGCCGCCTGCTGCATAACGACTTGTGGCCACAGTTTAGAAAAAAGTCGTTCCGAGCAGGACAGTTGGACGTACTCAATGCCTGTCGAATGCCCTCTGTGGATGCCTTCCCATCTAATCAGAAAACCGTTCAGTATCATAGACTCAGACGTAACTACATGAATATGCTATGCGCACCTTCCATGACTATCGTCATATTATTAACGAGACCATAGAGGACCTCCAAACTTTGTACAGCTGTCGCCCGAGACTCCTCTTGGGTGAGCCTGTCAAGCCTCTGTAACACCGCCTGGACATCGTTATCGCCGAGTAGTTTCTTTGCAAATTTCTCTGTGACAAGTCAGGCCAATACCGTTCCCAGAAAGGATCGACTTACTGAGCCATCCCTCTTTCATCCATTTTGTTGCGAGCGCGAGGACGGACAGAAATTCGGCCATTATTTTAACAAGTATTTCAGCCATGGCAGGAACGAATTCAATCTCGGATCGAGTATACGTCGTGAGGCGCATAAGAAAGTTGTCAACACATTCAAGTATCTCGACGAGGGTGTCATAGCCATCTCTAACACCCTTAGCCGCCTGATGGACCGAGATATCCGAGTCATAAGCAGGTGATCGGACATCATGAGGTAAACACACACGGTGAGAAGCACACTGATGCTAGAGAATATTATCTGTGCGGGTGGGAATACCTAGAGGATAACCGATAAGCTCCAAACCTAGTCATGAAGAAGTAAAGAACTTACGAGACTAACACCCGCGCTGAGTGCGGCATTGTTGGAGAGGGCATGCAAGCCATCAACGATCGGGTTGAGGTACTTCATCAATTTGGAATCTCCATTCCTGAATTCGTCAAATTCGCGGGCCTTCGCCTGAAATACACCCAAGATGTCATCGGGAGATTGACAACATCGGATCTCGGCGGCGAGTGGATCGTTCTCGAGATCTTTCCCTGTCTGCTCAGTGTACTTCTCTAAGGCGGCACTAAGAATGGATTGCAAGTTAGAAGAAGGAGCAGCTTGATTGGTGGTTGAAGACATAGGGATGGCGGAGGGGAGGCGGCTTCGTGTGAAGGTGAGGGAGTGAGAGGGCGCAACCCTTGCCCAACCTCCTAGTCGATGTTTATCATGATAAGAAGACGCCCGAGAACCATGACCTTGCCAGGCTGCTCAGCGCCTAACCTGTTAGGAAGCGCCCGTCAGACCGTCTTGATGTGGACTGCTGCAGTCTGCTCGTTCAGGAACTGTCACACTCCCTCAGGCTGACCTTAGCAAGCTATTCACATGACCAGACGCGTCCGCGATGACCCATATGACATGATAGTCCGGCCATGGTCTGTATCTATCACACAGAAGGGGGAACCGCATTCAAGTACTGAATGGAAAAAAAAGTATTATTGTAAGCTTTTCTCCAGACTATAATGCAATCTATTTGTTCTATCTAATTTATGGAGCCGGGAAGATGAGGGGACGAGAGTCGTTGTCTGTACGATCGCCGACAGCTGCTCCGAAGTTGGAGGAAGACAATGACCCCAGGCCATACCCGTGTGTCCCGTGCCGAGTGCTGTAGTGATCATCAACATCGCCCAGCATCCTGAAGCTGAGCAAGGTGGGAGAGTGCTGCGCCACCATTGCAACACGCCCTGTGGTTTTCGTCCAAGCTGTCGTCGTCCGCCCACCACTTTGAAATTGACGATGCATAGGAATATCAACGCGTCACGTCGTTGACCCATGCCATTGCTGTCATCGTCGGCCACTACATGCCGTAGTTGACTCAGCTGCACAGAGTGGATGCGGTCGTGGTGGTCGCGGTACGTGGGCATGGTGATTATCCTTGTCGGAGTGGTATGCCCAAGTGGAGAGGACGGAGGGATGACGCCGGATCTGCGTCACGCCCGTCATGCTGCCTTCACTGTGTTGGTCGTGGTCGTCGGTGACCAGCACGAATTCATGGGGATGGAGGATAGGGAAGCTGCAAATGGCCCTTGGGGAACCTGTCGGTGCAGAAAGGTAGCGAAAAGAACGAAACAGAAAACGACTCACATTGTCCCTACTTCCCGGCACAGCAACCCGGAGGCATACACATCCTACAGCCAGCGTATTTAGAAGGATCTGAAGACTGAGGAGGCTTGGTTGCGCGATGTTGAGGGCAGTAGCGGGTGAGTTACCGGGGGGATAGAGGGGTAACGCCGCTGGAAACATTCCAGGAAGAATAGAATAGGTGAACAGGATCCCTGTGTCAAGCCGAAAGTGTCATCTGTCTCAGGCTCGAATCCCAGCTTGCGGAGCATGGATTCTGCTCACAGGCCCCCCTCCACGTATGTGGGTCCCATTATGGCATAACGGAGTAAATACGCACGGTGAGAAGCGCGCTGATATCAGAGAAGATTGTTTGTGCGGACGGGAATACCTAGACGATAACTGATAAGGGTCATTGAGTACCAATGAACTTCCTTTGGCTAACACCCGGGCAAAGAGCCGCATTGTGGGAGAGCGCATGCAACCCATCAACGATCGGTTTGAGGTACTGTACTTGATCAATTTGGAATCGCCATTCCTGAGTTCGTCGAACTTCTGGGCTTGCTTCTCAAAATATGATCGGGGGATTCGCACTGTCGGATCTCGGCAGCGAGTGGATCGTTCTCGAGATCTTTCCCAGTCTGTTAAGAGTAGTTGGCTAAGGCGGCACTGAGAATGGCTTGCAAGTTAAGAGAAGGGGCGGTTGTGTTGTTGGTTGAAGACATAAGGATAAAGGAGGGGAAGTCAGTACCCTATGAAGGGTAAGGCCTGTGAGGGAGCAAGAGGGCAGAACCCTTGACGGGCTTGCGTGTTGATTAACTTGATTTATATAACGATAAGACGCCGGAGAGCCGCGACAGGCAGCTCAGATAGACGCGCATCGTGTTTGTACCGGTTACCGCACAATGAGCATGGATGGCTTGGCCGTGCTTAACGTGAGTCTCCCGTGCAGAAGCATTTCGCGTGGCTCGTTCTCGCCGCTCAGGAGAGAGGGAGGAGGGCGGGAACATCCGAGGTCGGAGTGAAATTGATTAGTCATCCAGCGATGTCACCTCTTAACCTTAACCCAAGCCTTCTCGGCCCAATAGGACTGGCATACCTCTAAGTTGCTGTGCTAGGAAGCTATATTTTTTTTTCATGCATTAGACTGGTCCAAAAGGTCGCGCGCCTGCCT
This sequence comes from Lactarius sp. MG50, assembly GCA_003314065.1. Classification (NCBI taxonomy): domain Eukaryota; kingdom Fungi; phylum Basidiomycota; class Agaricomycetes; order Russulales; family Russulaceae; genus Lactarius; species Lactarius sp. MG50. Next base: position 5,064 of record QLOZ01000381.1, read on the forward strand.
CCCTGCCCTTTCCCCACGTCTTCAAATTCACCGTCGATGGCCATGGCCACGACAACGATGACGGTGGCGAGGGGCATGCCATGAGACCGCTGTCATCCCCGCCTCACTCGAACGTGATAACGCCCACCAGTACTACGCCAACGCACTGCGACCACAAAATCAACCCAATCATGACTACTCCAGGGACCGCCAGCTCGGCCACGACTAACCCGGCCACGATGATGCCAGTCACTACAGCGGCGACCTTGGCCACGACCACGGCAACGACAATGATGACCATGACCATGGCCAGCCCTTACCGCTGCCGCGACTATCCCCAAACTACATGCACCGCAGCCACCACGACTACGACTGCGATGACGACCGCCACGACGACAGCGATCACGGCCCTCATAGCCACCGCAACAACCACGTCAGACATGGTCGGTACGACCGCGAGGACCATGGCCATGACGTCCTCGCTCGGCGATGCCCATCACCTCCACAACCGCAACGACCCACAGACACAACCACGCCGTGTAGCATCCCATGCTGCGTCAAAATGCGGAGTAGCAGCAGACGACGTCGATGATGGCCACGTGTCACCCGCATGACCCCTGGCCGCTCCCATCCACTTCAACTCCGAAGCAGCGGTCGACGACGATATCAAAACCACAGCAGCCATCACGACCGTGGTGCAGCGTGCTGCCCGCCTTTCGTGACTTCGGGATGGCGGAGCGCGTGGGCATGGGCGTGGAGTGGGGCCATGATCCCCTTTGGGACCAGCTGCCGACGGCTGCGGTGACCGCAGCACTCGCTTTCTCATCGTCGTGGGGTTTAAAAGTCAGTACAGTAGATTGTATAGTCCGTAAAAACTTCAATAATAGTATGTTTTTCTTCTCGATACTTGAATGTGCCCCCCTCCCGCGTCAAACATGACACGCCCTACCCTGATGTTGACATCTATGCCAACGTTTTCCGGCGAGCTGCACCCCAGTACTGTTGACGGCCTGGACAAAGGCATGGGGGTTTAAGCAACCACCAAAGCCCAGGGCACGATTAAGGGAATTGGCGCGGCAAAGAAGCAGCGGTGTGGATGGTGTGGGGGTGGTGGGGGTGGCAGCGGCTGGATAGAACAGAAGGACGATGTGGGAATGCGTGGATGAAGGGGCGCTGCAAGGGGAAGATGCAGGCGTTGTATGCGCACATGGTCGTGAGGATGGTGGCGATTGGGTAGATGGCCGATCTTGCAGCGTTGGGGTAAACTGATACTGCGAGAAAGACGACAACGGCGAAGAAATTAAGCTGACAAGGAAGACAAGGATGTGGATGTACAGGTATGGCCGCAAGTTGAAGATCCAACAGGCATTCGGGACGCTCTTCAGCCTGAGGCAGATGACCGGGTGGCACCGCCCTCGCTCGCTATTCTCACCAGCACCGTCGCCAATCTCATGTGCGTCAACACTAGGCCTGCCCGCGCTGCAGTCAGAGCTCAGGTTGGCGTTCGAGCTAGGATGTTGCCTCCCACTCCCGAGCCCGACCATATCCTGCACGGCGGCTGACTTGGACAGCAGCGCGCCAGCTATGCCAACAACGCCGATGGGCTCCCCTGGTATCGGGACCGACATAGTCGACGAGGAGCACCTGCCAGGTTCTATGGGAGTGGTGTGGAGCGGTCCGTCACCGTGCAGTACCCAGGTGGGTAGACCTGGACAGGGTCAGCAGGTTCAGAGCGGGCCGCAGGACCAACATGGGTACCCGCAAGCAACGTCAGAAGGCATGTTCGATTTGGCTTATGGGCCGCGGTGCATTAGGGAAGGCAGTTTTCAAGTTGGCACACATATTAGCTGCCTTCTATACTGTAGTTGCTTTGAGCGCGACCATTCGACTACTCTGACAGAGTCTGCAACTTCGATTCGAGTTGACAGGAGCACTGTGGATTGATACAGCCGTGCCTCAAAGATATTCGCTCATGTCATGAGGAGATGGGTTCCTTAAAGATTGTCTACTATATGAGTGGCGATGGAGGAGAATTGTGAGCTGTGCACATATCAATACAGGCCGGCCGACGAAATGTAATGTACAAAAATGTTCAAGTTCTTGAAATGACTACTTCATTCACCCTACAACCAAGAATTGACATGCCGAAATTCCTCAAGCTGAACTTACTCAGTGCCAGCGTAGCGTCACACTACAACATCACACTCACGTATGCCATCCAGATCATCCGTTTTGAACAGCAGTAGATTTACACGGGTTTGTCTTCGATCCTACATCCCACAATGCAACCCTGTGTTCGCTACACCCTGCGTTCCCTCCTTGGCATGCTTCGACAGAAATTGCGCGATTTCATGGTGACCCCGCTCCGATGCTACTTGGAAAGGCGTCTTTCCTTCCTTGTTTGGGATATGCAGATCCGCACCATACTCGAGTAAGACCTCCGCAACTCGGAGGTGTCCCCGATATGCTGCCCGGTGCAACGGAGTGAAGAGATCTGCCGTCTGTATGTTCACGTCGGAGCCGCTGTCGAGCAATAGTCGTGCCACTTCCGCATGTCCGTATTTTGATGCAAGGTGCAACGGAGCCACGCCATTCATGTCCTGTTCGTTAGCCTTCGCACCATGGGCCAGTAATAGCTGAGCGATGTGGTAATGCCCCTCTAACGATGCCCGCTCGAGCGGACTCCACGTACCCTCATCCCGGTGATTCATGTTGGCACCGTGCTCCAATAGAAGTCGGGCGACCTCCAGTCTTCCGTTCTTCGACGCCATCGAAAGCGGAGTCTCTTTCTCCTTGTTCTCCGCGTTTGGGTCTGCACCGTGGTCAATTAGTGAACTCACGACCATGGCGTCTCCATGTAGCGATGCTAGGTGTAATGGAGTCGCATCCTGATCATCTCGAGTGTTCACGTCAGCCCCATGATCCAGTAGGAACAGTGCCACCTCCACATGTCCCTTGTCCACCGCCGCGTGAAGAGGAGTCGTGCGGTACCCGCCCCTAGCATGGACGTCTTGTGGATGCGTACTGACGAGTTGTTGTGCCATGTCATGGAAACCGCATAACGCAGCATAATACAATGGGGGTGCCTTGGGTTGCTCCGGGCGAGTGGAGGACATGTGATATCCCCAAGGACGATCGATATCATGCACCCAGATCCAGGCCGCAAAGTGTGGTTTGTTCCTGTCAAAGAGACAATCCATCCCGTCTCGGATAAACGCTGATGCATTTTCGAACTGGGCATGATCAACCCAGTGCCGGGCAGCATAGGCAGCTAGGGGGAAGTCCTTGATGCGATTCTCGTCGATGCTGTCGTCTAGTTGGAGGAGTATGCAAATGCAAGCTTGCGCGAGAAGAGTATGCGCGACTTGTAGAGGGATATGATGGTGGGAGAATTGTTTGCAATTTGCCAGACGACTTGACGTCAGATATTCCTTCACGGTAAAGTGGGAGAATTGAACAACCTTCAAACCGTGGACATCGACAATCGCGACCAAAGTGGTACATGCAGACAGCACAGCTTCTTCTGCATCCTCAGGGCGCCAATCTGCATTGAATCCGGGTATCCTTTCCGCGTCCGCCTGAATAGCAAGAATCTCAACAAGCTCCTCCACACGAAGTGGCCGAACGGAAACTGTAAGGCACTGGAAGATACGATGAGCAAATTCCCGCTTCTCCCTATCGATCCCCTGCAACGCGAATTCATACGTCCCATCCAGGGTCTCGGGGAGTTCATCCAAAGCACGTCGAATACTTTGCGGAAAACAGCGAGATAGCGTCTCTAGCTGGCAATACACCCATCGAAACCTATGTCATCGCATCAGCAGCCATTTATAATAGCTCCACGGAAAATATAGCGTACATCCCAGCAGCCTTTTGGGTGAGTGTGTCGATAACGAGCTTCTTGTCCTCTGCTCGCCACTTTCGCATCTTCGGATGTGAGTGAACAATAGAGTTGATATACGTCACAATATCCTGGCTTTGTCCTAATTCATCATGAAGAGACATGGAGGCGACTGCCAATGGCTCGAGGACGTCTCTGATGTCTGCCTCAGGACGGCTAGTGATGGATAGATGTAGATGTGGGAGATGCAAGTCGACAAGCTCTTCTATGACCTGGAGGACCTCTCCACGCGGAGAAGTCAACCCGGAAGAATTTGGGCACTCATCGAGCGCATCTATAATAACATAGATTGGGCCTTGTCCTGGAATTTCGAGCATCTTCTTCAGACATTCTATAAGCGCATCTTCACTGGGTTGTCGGGAGCCATGATCGTGTGTCGAATAGAGGGAAGAGAGAATATCAGAGAATGGATCAGATTGAGCGCAGAGCTGGACGAGGAGGGACGACAGCAAGCTGCGCGCGTCCCGCTTAGATGAATCACGGAAGTCGAAGTAAAAATACGCGAATGTGGCTAGTCCTGTTTCGCGCAACTCCTGGACATCTTGAATGATCGTTGAGCTTCTCAAAAAGGTGGGTACACCCATTCAGAAAACAGTCACGCTAAGTGGCAACACATACCATAGGACACTCTTTCCAGAGCCAGCTACAGTACGTGAAACCACTGGCATTAGCGGTAACAATGCCCGCAATGTTGGGAGATACCTACGGTTACCATGGATCCACAGAAGGGAACCCGTCGCTTTCCATTCTTTGAAGGTGTCGCCTTGAATAAACCACGTGGCTGTTCCGATGTGGTGTGCTTTGCGGGCAATATTATGGTTTGTCGAAGGATCTGAAGGAACCAGCCAAATTCGAAGGTCGCGTTGTAACTGGTCGCCTGTGATTGTAGCTTCAGAATCAACGTTGAATGAGCGCGACGTTATTGTATGGGAATACGAACGACTCGTCTTGTTTATTTTCTCCGCCGCCTGTTGCATGACGACTTGCTGCCACAGTTAAAAACCAACGCTCTTTCACGCATGCCAGTTAGACGTACTCAGAGCTTGTCGAATGCCCTCCGTGGATGCCTTGCCATCTAATCAAAAAAGCGTTCAGTACATGCACGTAGCCATATGAACAGGCTATGCGCACCTTCCATGACTACCGTCGTATTACTAACGAGACCATGAATGACCTCCAAAGTCTGCGCAGCTGTCGCTCGAGACTCCTCCTGGGTAAGCCTGTCGAGCCTCCCTAGCACTGCCTGGACATCGCTGTCGCAGAGTAGTTTCTTTGCAAATTTCTCTGCGACAAGTCAGGCCAATAGCGTTCCCAGAAGGGATAGACTTACTGAGCCGTCCCTCGTTCATCCATTTTGTTGCAAGAGCGATGACGGACAGGAACTCGGCGACTATCTTGACTAGTATTTCAGTCATTGCAGGAGTGAGTTCAATCTCGGATCGAGTATACGTCGTGAGGCGCATGAGGAAGTTTTCAATACATTCAAGTACTTCGACGAGGGTGTCGTAGCCATCCCTGACACCCTTGGCCCCCTAATGAACCGAGTTATCATAAGGAGGTGATTGGACATCATGAAGCAAATACACACAGTGAGAAGCACGCTGATGCTAGAGAATATTATTTGTGCGGGTGGAAACACCTAGAGGATTACCGATAAGCGTCCAAATACAGTTATGAAGAACTGACGAACTTACGATACTAACACCCGCGCTGAGTGCGGCATTGTTGGAGAGGGCATGCAAGCCATCGATGATCGGGTTGAGCAACTTCATCAATTTGAAATCTCCATTCCTGAATTTGTCAATTTCGCGGGCCTTTGCCTGGAATACACGCAAGATGTCATCGGGGGATTCACAGAGTCGTATCTCGGCGGCAAGTGGATCGTTCTGGAGAACTTTCCCTGTCTGCTCAGTGTACTTCTCTAAGGCGGCACTAAGGATGGATTGCAAGTTAGAAGGGGCAGCGGGATCAGTGGTTGAAGACATAGGGACGACGCAGGGAAGTCGGTTCCGTCGGTGAATCGGTGTGAAAGTGAGTGGGTGAGACCAGAATCCTTTCCCAGCATTCCGGTTGACATATTTCGTGTTAAGAAGACGCCCGAGGACCGTGACCTGCCCAGATTGGAATGATAAACGGGCTTTGTAATTGTACCGCATCAAGCGATGAGCACCAGAAAACGGTAGGTCTCGGGTCTTTCCGGTGTAGCGCCCACTGCCAGTCTGCGCGTCAAGCCCGCTCGCAAAGACTTGGAACTGCTATATCGTCTGGTGCATCCTTTCAAGAACGGTAGGGTGTTACACCACCCGACCTAGCAAGATATTCACATGACCAGATGCGCCAACACCGCATAGAATGTCCCATATGAGTGATAAGAAAATGTTATTAAGGTCTCTCCAGACCATAATGTAATCTATTAA
>QLOZ01000389.1:0-42421 GCA_003314065.1 Lactarius sp. MG50
AGGCGTTTCGGACAGCTTCCGTAGTTGGGCTTGTGAGAACTCTGCGAGCCAAATGGAGAAGAAACTTCAAGTAAAATAGACGAAAGAGCATACCACGACCAGACAAAACTTCGAACCACTGGCGTGCCGTCGCCTCATCTCCTGGCGGAGATCTCTCTAATAGTGTCACAAGCTCAGAGGTCGGGGGATGGCTTTGGAGCTTCAGTTTGCTCGCAGTTCCGTCATGTAGCAGCGGATCAACCACAGGGAAACCTAGCGCTGCCCATTCTGGGGCAGCATATAGCTGTTGTGCATCATTTAGATAAAGAGGACTGTGATGAATGACATCTCTTACTTCAAATGGTTTCGACAACAATTTCTCAGACCCACGAACTGCAGGAACGAAAGCGAGATCTCGGTAATTATGAGGATCGTAATCGGAATACTTGAGGGATAGGTTGTCCAAGAAGAACGTCAGAGCCTTTCCCCGCACGGTGGGATTGTCCGAAGCAGCGATTCTGAGAATTTCCGACAGGGGGGGTGTGCGTCTCAGACCCAAAGTAAATAGGAATTTAGCTAGTTGATTGGTAAGTCACCAGTGTTCAACAACCGCGATCCACCAGAGAATTCACCTGCGTCGGATGATGGTCTCCAACGATTATCGACACCCCAGTCAATAATAGGCAGGCCAAGCTCACGAAAGATCTCAACCGGCTCATAGAGGTCCATGGCCTTATGTACTTTCCGACCAGGAGTTGATGGTGCTGATTGCTCTTCGCAAGCGCTCTCCTCCGTAAAAACAGATGTTTGTTGCAAGCATTCAATTTCCTGTGACGACAGGATTGATTGAATGGACACCAGGTACTTGACGAAATCGAAGTTAGTCCAGTCCCCCGTTTTAATCATTCTAATAAAGCAGGTTGGTGACTCAATGGTGAGTCGAATCCAATGAAGAACCAAAGGGGCAGACCTATCAATGACAATCTGTAATTCGACATGCTTGCGTACGCCAAGTGATTGCAGTACCTTCTCTAATGTACCCTTGACGACGGCCCCAGATGGCATAGTAACAATGGGAAGATCCCGGAACAGGTTTACACTGGAAAAGTAAGCTTGGTCTGGTATCTTGAGACCGACGGATGTTGGGACGCAAGGCTTTGGACTCAGGATCTTGACTACCACTTCTTGATCATTCTTGTTTAGAGACGGCCAAGCTCGAGCAAGCGCTGACAAGACGCGTTCTGCCCAGGGAGCAGACAGTGTGATGTCATACTCAGAACTGTCAGCAGCCACCTTTGGGTCCATCACATGCCCGAGCCAATCAACGATAGTTAACTGCTTCCAAGGAAAGACGGTTGCGAGAACGTCTGGGTCAAACGACCTGGTGATACTCGTAGGAAGTAGGGTACTTGGCAAAGGTCCGTCAGTTGGAATAATCGCCCCACCAGTCCTAGAATTTATGAAAGTTTGAGCATCTGACAACTTCATGATCTTCTCGGGAGGCCCAGTGATCGATACTACAAGAGCATCTAGGAGCTGTGATCTCCCTTGAAGAAGATCGGGGTTGTTTCCTTTCTTGTTAACACCAGCCCACCACTTAAGACATGCAACCGCTTCCGTCTCAGAAAGAGGTCTCAAGCGAAGTTCACTGAGTACATCCAAAAATGTTATGTTTTTGATCATTCCCCGGGCACGGAGAGCATCGATCATAGTCTTCGCACCATTGACAACGTCTTCGGAGATTACGGGCAAGTGTTTGAGAAAACCGGAGAATTCCGGATCAGGGACGTAGACAAGGTTGGCACTCCGCACACCTCCCGAGGAGATAATTGAGAACGGGTGGATAGTCGCACAAGTGAAAAAGGCCGTTTCCATCGAGCTGGATACCACGGGAGAAGGGGTTGAGGGGTGGAACGTGAAGAACTTGAGCGCATGAAGAGCGCGCCCTCGCAGCCGTGTTTGAATTTCATCATCGGGAAGTCCACCTAGGTCATTCGCCGCCGCTGCACTTTCCCAAAGTTTCTTGATGTTTTCCAATTCGAGCTCATATGCGAAACGTGCGAGGAAGCCTCCAACGTAGAGGAGCTCTTTATTCCAGACTGCGACAGGAGATTAGATTGAGTATAGGAAGGGGGGGAAGGCACTAACCTGCCACATTACGATCGCTGGGGTAAAGAAATGCATCTGTCAGTGAAGAGGCACGAATGGGAGAAAGCGTACACCAGGTCAATCGACTCGCGCTCTACGGTTGGAATAAAGCGTGTCGCCATATGCCCTCCTATACCAGTTGTTTGACCCGTTGAATGGCCCTTTGGGAAATGAGTTCCCCAACAGAAATCGTGCAACAACCGCTTACAATGAACATGCGAGCGGATCCAGTCCTGTGGAAAGTGTTAATATGAAGTTTATTACGACGGATGCGACGAACCCTTCTAAATCGGCCCGAAGTCCTTGAAACACACTCCCAGTAGCATGTGCCGTTTTCTCCTCCGCCTTAACACTTGAGTCATACTCATCCTTCCCCGTCTGTGAAAATGTGAGCGCTAAGAGTAGACGAGTCACAACAATGAGCCTACATATATCAACTCATAACGGAGTCGGCTGGGAGGATTCTTCTTTGTCGAGCGGAGTAACTCAGCTGTCATTTTCTCATTAAGCCGGACATCGACATTTGCAGTGAAGATCGCCAGGTCAATGCCCGACGAATGTGCCTCTAGGAGATTGACCGATTCCTTGGGTAGTTGCTTTGGCGTTCTCCTTGGCGTCGAAGATCCGGGCCCAGAGAAAAGTGATGAGAAGAATCCACTGGCTTGGTGGGACACCGTCTTCGGTGTATCGGCAGCGGAAGGTTTTTCTGAGCCAACAGTGTACACCCATCGAACTACTTCGGCCTCGATGTGAAGGGCTGAATGAAGAGGGTATGATGACGAATTCTCACAGAGCCGAGATATAACTCACGCATAGTCTGGATTGATTTAACATTCATCATACCCTCAGGGCTCGTGCTCTTGAGTTCTTTCAGCATCGGGACTTCTCTAGGCACGCCACCATCCTTGGACAACCGAACTAGCCGCTTGTCGTCGAAGTATACGCTAACTTGAGAAAGGTGTGTCATGAATGTAATCGAAGAAACCAGAAAGCGAGTAAAATCAAAGGCAGGGGGTATAGGACCAGGTTCCCTAAGAGTCATTTGAAAAGTGGTCCATGGATCGACAGCTGAAACTGGTACAGTTCCGCGGCGGGCATATAGCTGAGATGATTTCGTTAACTTGACGTTCAAACAAAGTGTACAAGGCAGAACTAACCTGATCCTTCTTGTCCTTCCAATAGAAGCTCATCCATTGGCCTTGTGTGGACAATAAGACTGTTGCAGCCTCGCGAAACTGAGATCGGCGTACCTCCTGAGGTGACCCACGGCTCTTCAGTTACCGAAAACAAGCTGTAGAAGCCTGTTGGTATGCTGAGTAAGGAAGTCATGGCTTTCGACTAACGCCTCAAACTCACCTACGCCGAAGGCACCAATCTTTTCCTCATCGGGATTACCCTCGGCTGAAGAATGGTGAGGAGGTGGCAGAGATAACTACGGAGGCCCACACACCGATCTTCTTGAGCCGACTCCAATCCTCATCTCTGAAGTGTATGCCATCATTCTTGAATGTCCATTGATGAACCTGCAGGGGTAATAAAAAGCTGCAATGAGAAATACACCGATCAGTCAACGCCGAGAAAACCACATGCCAATGCTGTTTTCAGGTCCGGAAGATTCCTTGGTTGGGGTCGTCGGACTGGTCGTCGTTGCATTTTCTCTCGGGATAGATAATCTTCGGTTTCAAAACGAATCTCGACTGAACGCGCCCCCGCATCATCCGAGTTCTGGAGAAGCTCACGAAACACTGTATTTTATCGAAGTTATGTCCAGAACAACTGCTCAGTGTACTCAGGTGACGGGACTAACCCGTAAATTCACCCGAATAGCGTGCCAGGACTTTGTCAATAAGAGCCCGCTGATTCACTTCGACTGTCTCATCACGCCCACTTGCCCACTATAGTAGTATTTGGGCAAACATTAGTGTGGATGACAAGGATGTTCGTACAGTGGCAACCACACACCAGAGCTTCTCTTGAGCTGGCCATTGTACGAGAAAAGGGCATCTGTAGTCGCGACGAGTTGTATGAGTAGTGGGATGGTTGTCCTTTTTTTTTTTTTGAGTCAGCACTTGTATTCCGCAGGGATGGTTGTCCTAGTGAGGGGAACGAGTCAAGCGCTGATAGACCGGTGGCTTGGCCCTCCGGGTCGCTGGTTCACGTGTATTTGGGCGGTGCAGGGCTCGGAATGGGGTCTAGTTTCTCGTCTGATGGCTTGATGACGGTCCGCAGACACAAGCAAGATAGCTGGAAACGAAAGCCTGGTGACTCAAACGTACGAAACCATTAGACTCGACGCTGTCTGTCAGTTTCGGCGGTTACGTTGGCGACCACTGCCAACCCAAGAGCAGAGGAGATGTGTTATCGCACCTGTCACTCCCAACTAACCTTACTAATAAGATGGGAACATGCTACTAGTACTCTTGTTCCCGCCTTATTTGATCAAAGTGGTCTTTTCGCCTGCTATGGCCAATAGCTACCTTAGCTACCCTTTCGCTTTCTAAGCCATCTGAGTAAAATGTTCAGGAATCAGTGGGATATCGTCCTGGGTCTCTGACATCAGGTACAAAGTACCTGTCAATGTCAGTTCAGGGCCAGTCTTGTCATGGTCGTATCTACGCTGGTCAAAAAAGGTCAAGAAAGTTGGTGTCGGTCAAAATCGACACTAGTGTCATAAGAGTGCGGCCGCGTCCGGGAACAAGTTTGCTGCACGCGGCATCAGCCAAAAAAAAACACAACCACAAAATTCCGCAGGCAGCAAAGTGACCGTTCGAGAGCACCCTTTCTCGGTTGCGATTGTGATTTGAGATTGAGATTGCCCTGCCAAAAAAAATAGGTCTGGACCTATTTTTATTTTTGAAATCGCAACCGGCGCACACGTTACTCTATCCTCGGGCGGGCGGGCCGCACATCCGACTCCGCCCTCCGTACTGCCCGTACCGTGACCGTGTACTACTGCTGCCAGTACCAGATTCACTCTAGTCCGTTGGCATGTTGTGGCAATGAAAAAGGTCAAGACACCAACAACGTTGTCCCGCAATGATGAGACAATCCTGGTGCATGCATTGATGCTACAGAAAGAAAAGGGCAATTGGGGAGACATTCGTCGCGCAGCGCATCGTAGTGGTGCTAGGGTACCAGCAGCTCTTGTTGCTTGGCGAGACGATCACTGAAGCGGGTGCCATGAACGCCTTTGCTGTGTTTGAGCGTCCGGACGGTGGTAAGTTCAAATGTACACACCCTCTCCCCCCTTACTTTTGTTGCTGCTCACCACCTAAGTGGGTGCGCGTGTGCTCTCCCCCAGCAGATCTTGACGTAGTTGTGCCCCCCGCTAGATAGCACGATCCTCCCAGGTGTAACCCACGCCTCGGTCCTCTCCCTCCTCTCGCACCACCCGCACACCACCGCTACCACACTCCTGCAGCTCCCCGCCCACACCTGCATCCACACCACCGAGTGCGCCCTAACGATGTCCGAGCTCTTCGCAGCTTCGGCAGCCGGCACACTCTGTGAGTTCTTCTGTGTCAGCATGGCGGCCGTCATCATCCCCACAGCACACATTGGCCTGGCATGGCAACGACAGTGTCAGCCAACCTCCAGTGTGGCAGGGGACTCAGACTCAGACTCCAACCAAGATGAGGAGGTGGTGGTGGTGCAAGGTATCTCGTTGCCTGTTGTGGGCGGCAGCAGTCTGGCGCAGGCACTCTGGGAGCGGCTTGTGGATATCTGGGAGGGGCACGTCAAGTGGGAAGGGTGGAGCGTCCCGTGCAAAGTCTCTGATGACGATGCCTGAACGTGTGGGCAGGGCGGCCGCTCTTCCTCCACAAAGAGAACGTGCTGCTGCTGCTCGCTAAGTACGTGCTGACTAACTGACTGACTGCATCATCATGTGGGGAGACGAGGTTGTATATATATATTTTTAAGTGTAAATCTAATCTAAGTTGAGGATGTCTACCTGGGTGACAGTGGGTGTGTTCTGGAAGAGCTACGCCCACCCCGTTTGCATCAAAAATTTCATTGGGGTCATGAAAATCACCGATGAGATGAATGGAGAGGTCCTCAGGTGTCATGAAGCGTGACAGCTCCAAGTCAGAAAAGTGGGATATATACAAAAATGCGACAGAGGGGGCGTACGGAGGATACAGCAAAATCTCTATTTCAGAAAACACAACCGTGACCTCAGAGTGCGTCCGGGGACGAGTTTGCCGCACGCGGCATCAGCCAAAAAAAAAAACACAACCGCAAAACTCCGCGCGCAGCAAAGTGACTGTTCGAGAGCACCTTTTCTCGGTTGCGATTGTGAATTGAGATTGAGATTGCCCTGCCAAAAAAAAAAACAGGTCTGGACCTGTTTTTATTTTTGAAATCGCAACCGCAGGCGTTACTCAGATGTGACACCCTATCCCCAGGTGGCCGGGCCGGCCAGCCGCCCCCCGTACTGCCTTTTTCGTTGCCACTGCCATGTACCTACCTGTCCCTACTGTGTACCGCTGCCAGTACCAGATTCACACTCTAGTCCCTTGGCATGTTTTGGCAATTAAAAAAGAGAAGGAAAAGACACCAGAGTCTTGATGTGTGTTGGGGAGCTTGGTCAAGGCGAGAGGCATAGGCGAATGCAGCCTGGCAGATGCACCTGCTGTAGTGACAATTGAAGATGTAGCTCAACAACTGCTGCAACTTCAATGAGACAGCAGGGCTCCGTAAATTACAGATATACAGGCATGCATATACAGGAATGGCCCAGTGCGTAATATGTATTTTTACAGGTTAACCGGGCGTTCATACTGTTGCACTGTCACAGTGGCTGTTACATCCCTCATTATCTTCCAAGGCCACTCCTCAATTGACGGTTGGCCCACCTGCCCCGCCTCCTCACCAGGGCCCAACTTTGGGCATGCGCAGCACAGCTCGCACGTACCATCTTCAGCTCATTCGAGGACCCGCTAAACGGCCCTGCGCATACCCTCGGCTTGTGGAGTCTGTGTGAGGAGGATGGGGAGGATGACGAACTGGAGGCAGCGATGGAGCGGACACAGCCATGCATGGAGTGGCACTCACGCAGTCACACAGGCTCGCCTACGGGGATGCTGGGCGACTCATGGCAATCATAGTATGGTCGCTACCAAAGGCCTTTGTTGGTGCGGCCGGCTTGGACCATAGTGAGAGCTCAGTGAGGATGAGGCACTCAGGTGCGGGTGGGATGTGGCGAGCGCTGCCCATGGGGCATAGGCCGTGGCTGCTGCGACATCGATCGTATAGCGCTTGCGACGCAGCATGTAAAGTGTCAGTCGGTGTTGGTGGGAAACATGCTGCATCGGGCTCCAGATTGGAGTGATGTAGATGGAGGGGAGGGTTCGCCAGCGGGAGGTGCACTATAACTTGACCTTGCTTTCCTAGGTGTTATCACCTTTATTACCTGTATATACCCCATAATGAAGATGCCCCACATGCGTAAATTAGGTGCAAAAATATGGGTGTTGCCATATACGCACAATAAGGAGCCCTATAGATGGATGGAGAGGTCCTCAGGTGTCATGAGGCGTGACAGCTCCAAGTCAGAAAAGTGGGATATATACAAAAATGCGACAGAGGGGGTGTACGGAGGATACAGCAAAATCTCTATTGCAGAAAATACAATCTCTGTCTTGCAGCTGCAAGACAGAGATCTCGCGCGCGAAAAGAGTGCCGGACGCACTCTTAGCTTAGGCAATCACACCAATGCGTGATCGGACCAACTGCCTCATCCCTGCTTCCCCCTGTCGTCTTCCCTCCCTCTCCTCCTTGGCTTCGCTCTCTACCACCTCTTCCGCACTAAAAGCGTCAAGAATAACAAAAAGACCCAAGAAATAGATAAACATGTCCAACTCGATGATGCTGCTTGTGTTCAATTCTATTCCAGAGGGTCCTTCACTTTACTATATACATGGGTATGTTTCTGTCCGGCGACACCGTAGTCTACACTTTCATCCCAGAAAAGTCATTCAGACGGTAATAACTTGCTCAGGGATACAAGGTATGCCTCGCAGATGGCAGAGAAATAGAATTCATGCTCAGAGTTGTGGGGATGAACGAGATTGTGAGCAATTTCGTGCGCCAGCGTGAAATACCTGGCAAGAACGCATCAGCCAGACAGTGGGCGAGACGTTGGGAACCCGTACCAGGAGATAAAGGCCTTGCTGAAATCACCTTGCTGAACCTCATGGTCGTCTAATAAATATAATTGAGACCGAAACTCAGAAAGGCCCAGCAACTAGGACGTACGCCAGGCTTCGAAATATCGTAAATTCATAAATAAACTTCCACCCCTATTGAACGCGACAAGCTGCCCCTCCTTATCGGCGAAGATGTGTAAACTGCTCTGGGGAATCTTGTAGATTGTTATGAGGGGATTCAAGACGTGAAGGAACCGGGCAAGCACGTCGTGTTTGCGTTGAATGAGCGTCTCACGCTCTTGGAGATCTATAAATGAGAGAAGTCGATGCCTGATCACCGAGGCCAGTGAAGAAATCGTACCATGTCCTGCGAAAACTTTCACACCACCCATACTACCTGTGAGGTTCAGCGATTGTAAGCGGATAAATCATACAGCAAAAAGTCGAACACATGCCGACAAGGTCAAGGTCCCCTGCCCGACCAGAAACATCACAGTATCCTTCATCCAGCGACTCCTTCACCGTTTGCATCTCCTCCCGGTTCCGTAGTAGATTGCTCCTCTCAGGCGCGCATGCTTTGATGGCCATGTCAATATTGTTGGCTAGTTGAGGACGGGGCATGAGATGAGACCTCAACGTAGACTGGTAGAACGTACCAATGTTGCTCAGCGGAGTGACGGTGGGGCCCGGTTGAGGAGAGCGAGCAAGTCGTCTAAGCGGCCCAGGGTTTGCCGTCAGGGGAACTCCTCCAGGCATGCCCGGGTATGGCGGTGGTGAGATGTCTCTCTTGGGAGGGCCTGAGTTCGGTGATTGCGATACGTTGTCGCCACTGGGAGGGGAAGTCGGTCGATCCGGCGGTTGCAATACGTTTTCACTAATGGGATGGGAAGCCGGCGGTCGAGATGAGGAGGCATCTGAACGATTCTGGCGCAGAATGCGCCCAAGCTCGTTGATTGCTGAACTCGGGCGTTTCAAAATTTGTTCAAGGCCGGTATTTGTTGGTGGGGGTGGAACCGGGGCTGTTATCGCCCCACCAGTCGGTGCCGACGACCTCGTTTGTACCGTTGGGGTCTTCGTCTGTGTATCTTGCGCCGCCACACCCGAACTCGCGACCAGCGAAGCTCTTGCCTCCCTCATTGCCTTCTCGGCAGCTTCTTTCTCTGCCTTCTGCTGTCGTAGAATTCTATCGACTAGTGAATGAAAGTAATGCAAACAAGTCAGTCACCTGAGGAAGATAAGATGCAGTGGCAGGGATGCACTATTATATCCTCGCCGTTTGAGTGCATTCAGGTCCGTCGAGAGGATCGTCATGAATAAAAGGGTATCATTGACCTTGGGCGATTCGAAGATGAGGCGGCATAATGAGATTGAAATTCTAGGGACGATCAGAAAACGAAGTCATTCTTCAGTGAGCATACTTACTCATACATGTCTACTTGCGTATTTCCAGCAAGCCACAGTTGAATCGGGCCTCTGCCTTCTCGTTTGGCGACTGCAGATGCCTCGTGACTCTCAGAGTAACGGATGCCCCCATGATGCAGGGACTTGGTGACTAAGAGCTTTCCAAATACTTTCACGATAAAGTTCTTTTCTTCATTCAGCCAATTGAACGAGACTTTGGTGCGAGATTGGTAGTGCCCATGGAGGAAAAGAGGGAGTCTCTCCAGAATCAGATGTCTGATTTCGGCACCGGTCTTTGAAGAATGAATTTCATCGGACGTTCTATAATCTTCCCTGACCAAGGAACTCAGGCGCGGAGAGCCCAAGAAAATGTATAGCTCTGATAATCGATGAGCAAGCTTGAAAGGTGGAAATTACTCGACTACCTTCTAGGATGTCCTCTTGTGGTGCGCAAAAGATGCGATCCCCAAAAAGTTGGTACGCGTTGGTATCATCTGCGATAGCCACTTTATCGGGCTGAAGTAAATCATCTTGAAAATCCCAGTCGTCTTCGTCCCCCTCATTCGAAGCTTTACCGCCACCTCTCTTCACTCGCCGCGATCCGAGAAGCACATTTGACCGCTTCATGCGAATAATCGTCCCCTTGGTAAGGAGCCGTTTATTCACCGCGAGATTGCGAAGCTCGAAAATGTAGCTAATGGTGGGCTGTCCTTAAACGCGGTTTCGGAAGATTAATCTACACTCACTTCTCACGGCCGTTGGCAAGCTCATAGAATTGCCGTGGATTTGCTAGCAAGATCTGTGCGATCTCCTCCACGGATGGCTCTTGCTTAGTACCACAGGCTGCTAGGAATGTATTGGCACGCGTGCCAAAATCCACGAAGGAGAAGAGTTTCGAATGATGTTCTGCGCCTCCTATTCCAGAAAAGTAGCATTGAATAGGTTGCAATCGTTGGATCACCCCCTCGCTTCCTGCAGACTTGACGGGTACGAAAGGCGTTTCGGACAGCTTTCGTAGTTGGGCTTGTGAGAACTCTGAGAGCCAAATGGTGAAGGAACTTCAAGTAAAATAGACGAAAGAACATACCACGACCAGACAAAACTTCGAACCACTGGCGTGCCGTCGCCTCATCTCCTGGCGGAGATCTCTCTAAGAGTGTCACAAGCTCAGAGGTTGGGGGGTGGCTTTGGAGCTTCAGTTTGCTCGCAGTTCCGTCATGTAGCAACGGATCGACCACAGGGAAGCCTAGCGCTGCCCATTCGGGGGCAGCATATAGCTGTTGTGCATCGTTTAGATAAAGAGGACTGTGATGAATGACATCTCTTACTTCAAATGGTTTCGACAACAATTTCTCAGACCCACGAGCTGCAGGAACGAAAGCGAGATCTCGGTAATTATGAGGATCGTAATCGGGATACTTGAGGGATAGGTTGTCCAAGAAGAACGTCAGAGCCTTTCCCCGCACGGTGGGATTGTCCGAAGCAGCGATTCTGAGAATTTCTGACAGGGGGGGTGCGCGTCTCAGACCCAAAGTAAATAGGAATTTAGCTAGTTGATTGGTAAGCCACCGGTATTCAACGACCGCGATCCACGAGAGAACTCACCTTCGTCGGATGATGGTCTCCAACGATTATCGACCCCCCAGTCAATGATAGGCAGGCCAAGCTCACGAAAGATCTCAACTGGTTCATAGAGGTCCATGGCCTTATATCGCTGTACTTTCCGACCAGGAGTTGATGGTGCTGATTGCTCTTTGCCAGCGCTCTCCTTCGTAAACGCAGATGTTTGTCGCAAGCGTTCAAGTTCCTGTGACGACAAGGTTGATTGAATGGACACCAGGTACTTGACGAGATCGAAGATAGTCCAGTCCCCCGTTTTAATCATTCTATTAAAGCAGGTTGGTGAGTCGAATCCAATGAAGAACCAAAGGGGCAGACCTATCAAAGATAATCTGTAATTCGACATGCTTGCGTACGCCAAGTGATTGCAGTACCTTCTCTAATCCACCCTTGACGACGGCTCCGGATGGCATGGTAACAATGGGAAGATCCCGGAACAGGTTTACACTGGAAAAGTAAGCTTGGTCTGGTATCTTGAGACCGGCGGATGTTGGGACGCAAGGCTTTGGACTCAGGATCTTGACCACCACTTCTTGACCATTCTTGTTTAGAGACGGCCAAGCTCGAGCAAGCGCTGACAAGACGCGTTCTGCCCAGGGAGCAGACAGTGTGATGTCATACTCAGAATTGTCAGCAGCCACCTTTGGGTCCGTCACATGCCCGAGCCAATCAACGATAGTTAATTGCTTCCAAGGAAAGACGGTTGCGAGAACGTCTGGGTCAAATGACCTGGTGATACTCGTAGGAAGTAGAGTGCTTGGCAAAGGTCCGTCAGTTGGAATAATCGCCCCACCAGTCCTAGAATTTATGAAAGTTTGAGCATCTGACAACTTCATGATCTTCTCTGGAGGCCCAGTGATCGATACTACAAGAGCATCTAGGAGCTGTGATCTCCCTTGAAGAAGATTGGGGTTGTTTCCTTTCTTGCTAACACCAGCCCACCACTTAAGACATGCAATCGCTTCCGTCTCGGAAAGAGGTCTCAAGCGAAGTTCGCTGAGTACATCCAAAAACGTTATGTTTTTGATCATCCCTCGGGCACGGAGAGCATCGATCATAGTCTTCGCACCATTGACAACGTCTTCGGAGATTACGGGCAAGTGTTTGAGAAAACCGGAGAATTCCGGATCAGGGACGTAGACGAGGTTGGCGCTCCGCACACCTTCCGAGGAGATGATTGAGAACGGGTGGGTAGTTGCGCAAGTGAAAAAGGCTGTCTCCATAGAGCTGGATACCACGGGAGAAGGGGTTGAGGGGTGGAACGTGAAGAACTTGAGCGCGTGAAGAGCACGCCCTCGCAGCCATGTTTGAATTTCATCATCGGGAAGTCCACCTGGGCCATTCGCCACCGCCGCGCCTTCCCAAAGTTTCTTGATGTTTTCCAATTCGAGCTCATATGCGAAACGTGCGAGGAAGCCCCCAACGTAGAGGAGCTCTTTATTCCAGACTGCGACAGGAGATTAGATTGAGTATAGGAAGGGGGGGAAGGCACTAACCTGCCACATTACGATCGCTAGGGTAAAGAAATGCATCTGTCAGTGAAGAGGCACGAATGGGAGAAAGCGTACACCAGGTCAATCGACTCGCGCTCTACGGTCGGAATAAAGCGTGTTGCCATATGCCCTCCTATACCAGTTGTTTGACCCGTTGAATGGCCCTTTGGAAAATGAGTTCCCCAACAGAAATCGCTTACAATCGCTTACAATGAACACGCGAGCGGATCCAGTCCTGTGGAAAGTGTTAATATGAAGTTTATTACGACGGATGCGACGAACCCTTCTAAATCGGCCCGAAGTCCTTGAAACACACTCCCAGTAGCATGTGCCGTTTTCTCCTCCGCCTTAACACTTGAGTCATACTCATCCTTCCCCGTCTGTGAAAATGTGAGCGCTAAGAGTAGACGAGTCACAACAATGAGCCTACATATATCAACTCATAACGGAGTCGGCTGGGAGGATTCTTCTTTGTCGAGCGGAGTAATTCAGCTGTCATTTTCTTATTAACTCGGACATCGACATTTGCAGTGAAGATCGCCAGGACAACGCCCGACGAATGTGCCTCTAGGAGATTGATCGATTCCTTGGGTAAGGATGGTAGTGGCGTTGGCGTTCTCCTTGGCGTCGAAGATCCGAACCCAGAGAAAAGGGATGAGAAGAATCCACTGGCTTGGTGGGACACCGTCTTCAGTGTTTCGGCAGCGGAAGGTTTTTCTGAGCCAACAGTGTACACCCATCGAACTACTTCGGCCTCGATGTGAAGGGCTGAACGAAGAAGGCATGATAACGAGTTCTCACAGAGCCGAGATATAACTCACGCATAGTCTGGATTGATTTAACATTCATCATACCCTCAGGGCTCGTGCTCTTGAGTCCTTTCAGCATCGGGACTTCTCTAGGCACGCCACCATCCTTGGACAACCGAACTAACCGCTTGTCATCAAAGTATACGCTAACTTGAGAAAGGTGTGTCATGAATGTAATCGAAGAAACCAAAAAGCGAGTAAAATCAAAGGCAGGGGGTATAGGACCAGGTTCCCTAAGAGTCATTTGAAAAGTGGTCCATGGATCGACAGCTTCATCTTCTGAAACTGGTACAGTTCCGCGACGGGCATATAGCTGAGATGATTTCGTTAACTTGAGGCCCAAACAGAGTGTACAAGGCAGAACTAACCTGATCCTTCTTGTCCTTCCAATAGAAGTTCATCCATTGGCCTTGTGTGGACAATAAGACTGTTGCAGCCTCGCGAAACTGAGATCGGCGTACCTCCTGAGGTGACCCACGGCTCTTCAGTTACCGAGAACAAGCTGTAGAAGCCTGTTGGTATGCTGAGTAAGGAAGTCATGGATTTCGACTAACGCCTCAAACTCACCTACGCCGAAAGCGCCAATCTTTTCCTCATCGGGATTACCCTCGGCTGAAGAACCGTGAGGAGGTGGCAGAGATAACTACGGAGGCCCACACACCGATCTTCTTGAGCCGACTCCAATCCTCATCTCTGAAGTGTATGCCATCATTCTTGAATGTCCATTGATGAACCTGCACGGATGATAATGAGAAACACACCGATCAGTCAACGCCGAGAGAACCACATGCCAATGCTGTTTTCAGGTCCGGAAGATTCTCTTGTTTGGGTTCGTCGGACTGGTCGTCGTTGTATTTCTCTCGGGATAGATAATCTTCGGTTTCAAAACGAATCTCGACTGAACGCGCCCCCGCATCATCCGAGTTCTGGAGAAGCTCACGAAACACTGTATTTTTATTGAAGTTATGTCCAAAACAACTGCTCAGTGTACTCAGGTGACGGGACTAACCCGTAAATTCACCCGAATAGCGTGCCAGGACTTTATCAATGAGAGCCCGCTGATTCACTTCGACTGTTTCATCACGCCCACTTGCCCACTATAGTAGTATTTGGGCAAACATTAGTGTGGATGATAAGGATGTCCGTACAGTGGCAACCACACACCAGAGCTTCTCTTGAGCTGGTCATTGTACGAGAAAAGGGTATCTGTAGTCACGACGAGTTGTATGAGTAGTGGGATGGTTGTCTTGTGAGGGGAACGAGTCAAGCGCCGATAGACCGGTGGCTTGGCCCTCCGGGTCGCTGGTTCACGTGTATTTGACGGTGCAGTGCTCGGAACGGGGTCTAGTTTCTCGTCCGATGGTTTGACAACGGTCCGCAGACACAAGCAAGATTGCTGGAAACGAAAGCCTGATGACTCAAACGTACGAAACCATTAGACGCTGTCCGTCAGTTTCGGCGGTCAGGTCGGCGACCACTGCCAAGAGCGGAAGAGATGTGTCATCGGGCCGCGCTTATATCCAAAATAACTTGAGTCCGAGTCCGTCCAAGGTAATTCTTTCCGGCGCTAGACAAAAGTTAGTTCCTGTACTGTATCACGCTTAAAAAATGGCATGAGACCAGAACGCGACACGCGAAACCTGCGTGGGCTATTGTGTAAAGAATGGTAGGCCGAGCTACTGCCGAGCCTGTTTTGTGCCGCGGGGCAGGCCGTGTTTAACTAATGTAACAAGTCGGATCCGAACACTCTCCCCGTTGGCAGGTTCAACTTTTGGTGTCACTGTCACTGATCAACCCCAAAATAAAAACTTCCCCTCGCTCTCTGTGCAACACATCGTGTACGATGCCGCGCACGCTACTCGCCTCCTTCTCTCTTCTGGCGCTGGTCGTTACCGCTCGTCCCATAGTCCCTGTCCCGTACGTGTTCGATTGTGACGTGTCTCCTTCCACAACTCTTATTCCTGTACTTTGCACGGTTTGCAGTGAATATTCGCAACCCGCGGAAGTTCAACATGCCATCAAGGCTATATTCGAAGAGCGCACGAAGTTCGTCCGGACATTGCTATTCACCTTCACCACCCTTCTAATCAATGTTTTCAGGCAATCCGACGTTGATCCTCTCGGCCTCGCCCACGACGAAATTGACATTCATTTGGTATCTGACGAAGGCCAACAGGCTGTTCTTTCCCAGCTCGATGGCAGTGCTATCAGGGCACTCGTGCCTCTTGAACCAACTGATAGTGGAATCTTTCCAGAGGTCAAGAAGCTGCGAGAAATGTTGGGTGGTTCGAAGCACTTGGATGACATCGAAGGTGCTTCTCTGGCTGAACTCACGGATGATGACGTAGAGCCCTCCGGATCAACCTCTCCTACCGGCGTGTCTTCGCCGTGGGAGGTGACACGCGTCTTGACTGGGCTCACCTTCACTTCCCTCCTCGCAGTGTACACTTTGATTAGTGTGGCAGCGGTGCTTTTCGCCTTCTACTTTATCCGCGAGTTCCTTCCTCACGACCAAGACCAAGAAGAAAAGCAGCCGCTATCCCCTGCAGACGCGGAACCAGGCTACGCGGACGAAAAAGGCATTGCCACGCAAGAAAACGCTTCGGGCTTAGGTGTTGTCATGGCTGTTGGAATCCCTCAAAACCATGATCCCCCCGTCGGCGTGCTTGTCGATATCGATGCGGACGCTAGTGTGGGTGACGAGGTCGACGCTACAATCTGCAATAACTCCAGCACATCAACGCCACGTGCTGTACAGTCTTCGGGATTGTCGCTCACAGCTGAGCAGCCTTGGCTCGTTCCTCTTCCCCCGTCTCCTCCCTCCTCACCTCTTCGTCGGACTGTTCAACTCCACGAAGACGCGTCTGCTGGAGGAAACTCGCTCCCCACCTGGGCTGTGGCGGCACTCGAAGAACAGCCCCGAGCTGAGACACGCGGTGGGAATGCAGCCGCTGTGGTCGACTTGGCTCTTGCCATGCAGCTGAGGACTGGCCTTGGGGTAACTGCGGACGCAGCGTGGTTGATTCGCTTCGTGATGGCTGTATTCGGTTGGGTCGCCGTACTTGTCGGTGGCGGAGGGGAAAGACGGGCTGTGGGAGGAAGAAGGCTGCTAGGGTGGTGAGGGTTGCCCACCATCGTCCAGTTCTGTGGGTTGGTCACTTTGACATCGGTATCGCATTTTCTCTCGTTCCATGCATCGTTCCAATACATCATCCGTCATTCGTGCATTCGTTTCATACCAATCCCTGACATCCACCAGTATATCATGGATGATCGTAGCGCACTGTCTCTAACTCTGTCTACGCCTACAGTATCACATCGTACATACCTTCAGTTGGTCTTAGTACTTGACCTTACGTCATCATTTAGGCACGGCCGCCGCGGCCAACACGTCAATCGTGTCGCGGTAAAAGCAATAAATCAAACCAACATCCCCTCCGCGACAGGGCATATAGCATCGACACACTAATCAACGCTATGACGGGCTTCAATGCCCTCCCAATGGCCGACGAGGCGGCGACGGACGGCACTACACAATGGGCAGGTGTTGCTAAAGTCCTTGGGCCACCATGGGCACGTTTTCCAGCCATCACGGTTGGGTTCGTAGGTATGCAGGTGATGTGGTCTATTGAGATGGCCTATGGTGAGCAAGTCCAGCAGGGCAACCTAGTTTCTGTAAATAATGACCCGAAAGCTATGTAGCCTCCCCATACCTGATCTCCCTTGGCCTCACGAAATCCCTAATGGCCCTTGTCTTCGTCGCTGGACCGCTATCTGGTCTTATCGTTCAGCCCCTCATTGGTTCGCCCGAGCATTCTCCCTTCTTCGCCTGCCCCATCAGCTGATTGCCTGCGCAGGTGTCATGGCTGACAACTCCAGATCCCGCTTTGGCCGCAGGAGGCCATTCATCGTAGCAGGTGTCGTCATCTGCTCGATGGCCCTCATTCTCCTCGGTTTCACTCGAAACTTTGCGTCCATCATCACAGAATGGGGATCTCCTGCTGTATCTATCACTCCTTTCCGACCCCCGATCCAGGGCGCTTATAAGAATTTTAGAACAACGTTCTGACTATCGGGCTTGCTGTTTTGTCAATATACTTCATTGACTTTAGTATCAATGCTGGTAAATCTTCCCTCCCCCTCTTTCTGACTGGAAGCACTTACAAGAGTACCAGTTCAAGCTGTGGATCGTGCCCTTCTCGTAGATACTCTTCCCCTCTCTGAACAAGCAAAAGGAAACGCTTGGGCGGCAATCATGTTGGGTATCGGTAGTGTGTCTGGGTTTTTCTTGTGAGTACACCCCTACAATTCGTTTGCACTATCCCCGTTGCTAACCCAAGACAGCGGTGGTATTAATATGCCGTCTTGGTTGCCATTCCTCGGACAAACTGAGATAGAAGTCCTATCTATCGTTGGCTCCACCATTCTCATAGGGACGCATCTCATGACTATCACTGCCGTAAAGGAACGTACCCTTCTTGCATCAGGGTACGCTTAATTCATCCCATCTAGGAGCCCATGAATTGACTGACGCCTTGCTCTCAGTAAAACCAGGAAGACTTTCCGGCAAGAAATGAGGGATCTCTGGGTCAACGCCTGGAATTTACCCCCAGTAATCCGTCGGATTGTCCGTCCCGTGTTTTTATCTGAAAATGAACTGCTCATTTCATACTGCCGTGGTAGTGCATAATCCAATTTTTGTGCGCATCCCAACACTTCTGATAACCGCATCTTACGATCCCTTATTTCAGCGCATCATCAGCATGGTACCCCATCCTCTTCTACACAACGTTATACGTTAGCGATCTATACAAGCGATCGCTTCCCCCGTCTGCCTTCGAAGGGAACCTCGACGACATTGATGCAGAAGGCACACGGCTGGGTTCCCGAGCGCAACTATTCTCTTCTCTGCTAGCGCTGGCCACCAACTTTTTAGCTCCGCTTATTGTCGAGGATTCATCTTCCTCATCATCGGGCCCCATGCACATTGGACCTCCAAGACGATGGTGGCAACGCAAAATACGTTTAGCAACTTTGTGGGCCGTGGCCCACCTATTTTTTGCTTCTTGTATGTTCGGCACCATGTGAGTTTACTCTTCCCAAGTGTCCGGGGCAAAACTCTCAGACGATCATCGTGACGGCTCTGTTACCCCTGCGCTTCTTCCGCAGTCTTACAGACAGCGCCGCTGGCGCCACAGTCCTCATGACCCTCATCGGGTTTCCTTGGGCAATTTCGTCATGGGCACCATTCTCACTGGTGCGCCAGTCCTACTGTATCTCGACCTTTCCTGGGCCGCTCACAAAAAAGTCTAACAGCTTGCCGAGGCGATCCACACAGCACCAGATCCTGTTTCGGGAGAACCCGACTTGGACGATACCCAATCCATTCTTCTCACAGATACCAGCACCCACCACCAACTACCACAGCACGATGAATTATTTGCCGTCGAAGGCGCAGATTCCGACGACGACGAAGAAGTGGTGGCGAGTCGTGACGGGGTGACGCCGGGAGATCCCGAGGAAGAGGGTTGGGACAATGTCAACGAGGATGATATAGAGGGTGATGACGACCGACAGGTCCTCATGGGAAACGTCGATGCACGTCGCAGTTGGGCAGATCTCGCGGCTACCGGAGAGAATTCGGTTCAGAATGGAGCACCCAGACCTGGTCGAGAGAGTCTGAGCACGAAGGCGGGAATCATCCTGGTTTGTCGACCCTCCTCCCTCTCCATCTCTCAGGGGAAGGACTCACTATCACACCTTTCCGCGCTCTCTAGGGTATACACAATATCTTTATCGTCGTCCCGCAGTTCCTCGTCACCGGCTTCACAGCCGTCATATTTGCCATGCTCGAGCCCCACAAGTCCGTGCTCCATGGGGACCACCCCGGAAAGACACCACCTAGTTTGAACACAACTGCCATTTCCATCACCGACAGCACCACCTCCGCTCTGGTGGCACGACTTCCTCCCAGCGGTCTGAATTCTGTCGCTATAATTTTCAGGTGAGCTTACTTCCCCTTGTCTATCCGATCCCAGAGTGGACTTTTTTTGTGATCTCACCGCCTGCATAGAATTGGGGGTATATGGGCCCTGATTGCCTTTGTCCTCACGTGGAGACTTGCAAAGGAACTACCACGCCACTACTGATTGCGCGCGACGTCTCCTATCTGACCAATACCTGTTTTGTTTTCGCACATTGCATTTCGCGCACAGCTTTTACACACTACTGTATGTCACGCTAGGGCAATAGCGTATAATGCGACTGGGGCCCCTACTCACAGACAGGGGCTGAACTCGATGTGTGCTTTGATGTCACGAAAATTGTGATCGAAACTAGCGTTTAAACACAAGTTTTTGCGATTCCGCATTGATCATGCTAGTATCCCTATGTGTCTGCTGCTTACGCCCAGTTGACATAATCATGTCCACAAACATGATAGAGCCCTACTAGCAGGACAGGCCTTACTCCTCCGATACGCCGCTAGATTTGGAACGACCCCCGAATATCAAGATTCAGAACACAGTACCGTCGCTGTCAATCTCAATTGGCGGACCACCTGACTCTGGTCGCTTTTCCTTGGCGATCTCCCGACCCCCTTTCCACGTCGCGCTCTCGAGCACCTGGGCAAGGGTGAGCTGTTCCTTTGACAAGTTGAGCTTGGCTCGTATCTGGTCGGCAATTCGATCCCTGATTGGGCAGCGCACGGGAGAACGGTTGTTTTTATCGAGCGTGGGGAGGTGGAGAGCGAGGGTCGAGTCAGCTGCCTGACATTCCTCGAAACGAGCCAACAACTCACAACTCTATAACTGTCATCGCGCGCCACTCCACAATGGCCGGGTGCGAGGGCGGAAGTCGGGGAATCGGGGAAGAAACAATTGGGTAATAGGCCGCGGGGATGGCCAGAGGTTTCAGGGAGAGAACACCTAGATCAACAAGAAGGCCGCCTTTCAAAGGTCCCCCCCCAAAAAAGTAGCGAGGAGCATGAGTGAGCGACGCACGGGGTGAGCCATGCGATGCACCCACCATTCCTATATTCAGGAAGCCCTGTCATGTCCTCGAGGCCATCAAATTTCCATCCCAGTATTTTCTCGATCGGTTCTATAAGGCTGTACGTCGTCCAGCCTGTGAGTTTGTGAAACGGCACGAGTTCATCTCCCTCTGTCGGTGCGTGGGCCTTCAGTGCATCACAAGGCCAGACGTCACCTAGAGGAACACCGCCAAAAGTTGTGCGATCTGTGGGCCAGATCGGTGCGAGGCCAGAAACGAGGACATGCCAGAGGGCTGCAAGAGGCACTCGACGAGTCGGTCCGTCTGTAATAGACTCCGACTCTAGGTAGTCTGTGCCGTGCTTTGGAAGTCAGACAGGTGGACGGAATAGACGTTCCAACAGAAAAACGAGGGGTCAGCACATGGACGGACCTATCATATTGCCTGGCCTCCCCTCAGCCCCGAAGAAAGTTGCGTTGCTCTTGAGTGCATGGCTCAAGTTGACCAGCAGAGAAGCACGACCCTCGAGCCCAACCATTGGATTGTCTGAGCTTACTTGCATAGCCTGTGCAGTCTTCTCTGCAGTTATTTGTTCCAGCCCGTTTGCTTTCGGTAGCACGAACGATCAGTCATGTTCATATATGGAACCCCTGAAATTAAGGTCAGACGACCAACATACCATCGACTCTGTGGGGCTGATGAACGTCGCCCGAGAAAAATCCTCCCTTAAACATGTTGAAACTGGCCACGCCAAGGCCCTCTGAGCGGCTGAAGGACATGCCCGAAGTCTCGTCATGGTAGGTCCAGTCGTTGCCGGCCCCCGCGTCAAGAAGCACGGAGACGAGAAAGAGGTCGATGAGCCGTTTAGTCTTCTCTTTTCGATCAGGAGGTGATTCCAAATTATCCCACTGAGCGATCAACGGCGTGACGCGAGGGACACCGGCGTCGAGATGCCTCCATCGGCCATGAGGGGGAATCTATGATTTGTGTTATTCTTCCTGCCGGGGAGCATATGCTTGCTCGTGAGACGAGCTCACGGATGAAAAATCATCCCCGAAATCACGCTGGTGTCATGAAAGGTATCAAAAGGGGAGGAACATGCATGGTAACGGGGGTCGACGAGACCTGGATAATCCTAATGCAATAGTTGGTAACATCTCCCTCTTTTTCTGGATGATAGTTAAAGTATTGCAGTTTGCCTTGCTTAGCAAAGTCATGAACACGTCCACAGCGTTCACGAATGGATGGAAGAGTGCGCAGGTATTCGATCAGTTGCTCTCTTGACGAGTTCAAGGCGCTAACGAGCATGGTGGTGATGATGAAGATGATGGAAGATGAGGTAAAACCTTATATTTAACCGGGTGCATTCCCCTTTTCTTTTCCGCTATCCTTGGATGGGTACAGGATCTACACATCACATCCTCTCAACGATCGCTGCCCTAGACGAAACATCAAATCTGGTTTTCCCTTCACCTCGCCTCTCGCTGTGACTGCCCCCACATCCCGGGGTTGACACGTTCTGTACACTCCATTAGGACGTAATCCATCCTCGAGTCTCATATATCTCTCAACCGCATTGAATTAAATTAGTCATCCCCTCGTTGAGCGGACAGGAATTGCAAAGAATAGATAACTGAAATGAACAATTGGACATGACTGCATGACTAGAGCAGCCGCCGCCCTAATAAAGAAATATCTCCCCCAGTTTCTTCAGTGCTGGCGCTGGCACATGCTGCATAGCTCAGGGCGACGAGTGCCTTCCGTCGTTATAGGGGTGCCCATCCTAAGGAACAACAAGTTAATTCATTAACATTATAAAAAGGAGTGTGGATTACCATTGTTTACAAGCTCCACAATTATGATCGCCTTGGATGTGGTTCTCGCTGTATCTGCACCTCGCCTCTCCGCAGTCTTCCTTGCCCTGTCCGAAGTCCGTCAACAGGGAACACTACCATGTAGGTACTAGGCGACCAAGCCAACCTGATTAGTTGACTCTTCGTGCCCACAAGCGAACGGTGTGTTAAGCACTCTCCGGCGACACATTCCAAAGTCAACTAGGTGGTTACAACAGTAGGGTGTCGACGAGTGTAAGTGGAAGCTGGAAGTGGGCGGACCCCAAGGCAGAATGCAAGCCTTTTTAAAGGTCTCGAATTGCAATTTGTGCAAACTCGAAGGTAAGATGGGCCGAGAGACAGTTTTGAGAATGCTTGCCCCACCTGGTGAACATGCTGCCACGAATACCTCCATCGATCACCGGTTCAGTAGGTACCGGCGCCAGGGCTCAGTCTCGAGAGGTATCCGGCGGTCAGTACCCCGCTACTGCGTTTGTGAAGGGCATTGCAGGTCCGCACACGATGCCGCGGAGGGTTGATGAGGCACAGGTAGGACAGGCGCTTAGCGGAACCACGCGGGGAACTCCGCTTCCCCAGATAATTGTCGTGTGCCATTTGAATCCTGCTGAATGGCCCGCCAACGGGGGATGGATCGAGTCACGAGGTGTCGGGTCCTTGATGGCTGATAAGATCAGTTTAAAAAAGTCATTCATCTCGGCACACTCGTGGCACCACGGCGCCATTTGCCGGGCTGATCTAGGACATACAGGGGCGGAGCTATTTGAGTGGAGACGGGACGAAATGCGGGCGCAACGATGAAATGAAATGGGAACACTAGATGGTACGTGGATGCGAGAAGGCTCCCCTCATACCCTACTGCCCCAACAGCCTCCCAAGGACTGGACGATTTCGGCCACAGCGCGAGAAATACCCTAGCGGACAATGTCAACGTCTAGACCAGGTGCCAGTGTCGAACTATCCTAGGATATTTCGGAAACGCGGCGATGTGCCTCGCCGAGATGCCCCGTTTTTGTGCCAGTGCCTGCATATGTCGTCTGCTGTATTCTGTACCTCTCACGTGCACCGATATACTTCGGTTTTATTGACCCGGCGGCGTTTGCGAAATACGGGCAACACCTTTTACCGTACTTTTGACAACTCTTGGTGGCGTGTGAAAGTCAGAGTCTTACGAAGAGTGCATCGCGATGTAGGAGATTCTTATGGTTCCTGATTATGTCCGAGATTGAGCCGTGTGCGATAGGGAATATCAACCCATAGTAGAAAGAAGGCCGTTGGAATACCTCTGCTTGTAACAACAGACCAAAGTCGGTCATTGGACGCTCTCTGATCCTAGGGTGTGATTAGTACGTACCCAAACGAGGGGCCACGTAAGCGGGGTGAGGAAAAGGCAAGTACGTTATGTTTCAGTGTGTTGGCGCGCAGCATTCTGCGCTGGCTTCCCAGCTCATCCGCTAGTTACTGTAAATGACCTAGAGAACACCGAATTGGGTAAGACAAAACCCAGGGTTGTGACAGAAAGGCCGATTCGCTAGCGGCGCGGGACGCGGCTTGTCTCCGATAAACAATACCAGGTTCGGCATCGCGTATGTGAATAGACTCGTGTCAAGATCAGTAAGGGAGCTAGGGCCTGATTCAGTACTTCATTGTTCGTGTTGGTGTTAAAACTCACAGGTTAACTTTGGTGGCATAAGTCAGGCAGCGGACCCGCAGCAGACCAGAGACCCCCAACATTAGCATAAATGAGACGAAGGATACAGCCAATAGGGCGGAGATCGCGTTACTTCTACTGTTGGTCTGCACTGAACAGATCTATCGGTGAGATCTTGCGCCGAGACAACCGGCCCACTATTTGATTGCTTGGTTGCCGAAGTTGGATATGGTAGCGTGCGGTTGTATCGTGTGCCTACTTCTGTCCCTATCGGTTCAACATGAGTAATAGGGGTCACACGAGTGGGCACGGGCATTCGTCCGATCGACGTGCGTGCAACAGGATGCGAAAAAAGAAGCACACGACCTCTTATTGATCTGTGTTCGTGTGCTTGAATGAAAGTCCGATACCGTGTTCAGCGGGTATAGTTGCCAGAGTTTCGCTAGACACATTGCTGGTCCTTTCTAGTTAATTTTCACGAGTCGCCTAGACAGCTACAGCTTTCGCCGCAGCACGGATAAGAAGAATTCCAGACACGAGGTCATCGAGGACAAGACGGATCACACTTTCGCCGACAATAACATATTCCATCCTACGCTTCTGGCCGAAGAAGTCTGGGTCTCTGGGTTCAGTTTCAGCATGCCACAGACCGAGGTGTTAGATGATCGATATGTCGTGCGGCAACCCGTCGACGTCATGGAAAAATCGCGTATGTGAATGATTGCCAGCGCGGCATAGCATTAATAATTGATTGGGATCAAGAGAAAACATCCTCTTGAAAGGATCGGCTCAAATCGATAAGACTCACCCCTAGTTGTTCAACCAGGAAAGGTTAGCAGTAGGGAACAGTGATGACCACTTAGGAGGGCTGAAAAGGTAATCCAGAAGCCCACGTGCACCCTCTAAGAGAGGTAACATGACTTGATGACATCTGCAAGTTGGACCATCGGGGATAGTGCGACTTGCGATTGACCTCCTTATTGGTTTATGAGAGGTAAGAGGCGGACTCTGAGCGGGAGATCAGCAGAGATAGCCGTGTTTCATCACCAGACAAAGCCTACGGTGCGTAATCGAGGGACTCAGATGTTGACGGAGTATTGCACCCACGTTCTGCTTTCCCACTTTACTTCCCCCCCCAAAAGGCATGATCCCACCAATTTCCATTTACCCGCACTGACCTCATGAAGCGGCCACCTGCATTTGGGATGTCTGTGCGTTCCAGCGTCCATAACTCCCGTACCCCGATGCGGAGAAGGTAGTCCCGCGTCTGCAAGTAACCCAGGCCAACAACGTGAGGACCATGACTATCGTCCGAAAGCGCAAAGTGACCACCGTGGAGTATTATTAGCTGTGCACCGATAGGAGGTTAGCGTCCGCGAATGACTGAACCATGGTCTCGGTCACCTCAGCAGCGTCATCTCCGGGATACGCTGTGCGCCATCCCTTTCTGAAAGCGGCCGCATTGGCCTCAAACAGTGCCCCGTAAGCAATGGCGAACTTGACGTTCCGCTCCAGCTTGGCCCATGCACGCGGAAAGGCACGTAACCGAAGATCAGGTGTATACAGCCGGCAGAGATCGATATGTCCGATTAATTCGGGGTGAAAATCGTTCAGCAATTCGAACTGGGCATCAAAGTACATGTCCAAGAAGATGCCAAGGCGTTCTTGTCCCAGGTCGGCCTCCATCGAATCGGTTATATGTGCAGGAAGAGGAATGTTGTCAAGGCATCGTCGATACGTGTCGAAGTCGAAATCAATTGGAATCCCATTGACATGATGAACCGATCCCACGATATAGTCGATGCGACCCTTGTGAACTTCCAAAAGTCGCGACAAGCCATTAGTGTCAAGAACAGAAATATGTTCCGTCTCGAGACCAACAAGGAGTCTGAGAGACGAGGAATAGACATCGCGGAGGCGATGAGCTTCATCCAGGAAGGCTTCAAATTGTGTCATCAGGCCCTCGACGGAGGTATCATTCTTCAAGAAAGTTAGCTTGACAAATTAGCACACAGTGCGACCCCATCACCTCCTCGGGGTAAAGATCTTCTGCACGGTAACGTGGCGCATGTTCAGTAAGGCCGTAGATCTCGAACCCCTTGTTCAACGCCTCCTTTACGACATCTTCCAATAGACCAGTGGCATGCTTGCAAAATTGTCCGGAGTGCGAATGATGGCTATGTGGCATGAGCGAAAAAAGAGATGGGAAATCGACGATGGAATTGCCCGCGGGACCGCGCGGGCCGAGCACCACCTTTCCCACGATAGCCTTTTAAAAACTCAGGCTGACGAAGAACTCAGGCTGAACGTTGATAAAATTCGGATCAGAATATACCCTTGTACAGCGCACGAATGGCTACCACAGAGACCTGCGACTGAGAGACCGCTAGGTCCCCATAGGGGTGTCTACCAGCAGACTTCCTCGATATTGGAAATAGGATGCTGTCATGTACGTGATTCCGATTCTATTCGTGTGACCTCAACGCCGCAGGGCGGAGACTCAGTACAAGTCACAGGAGCCCCCCTTATTACTCCTCATTTCCCGTGGGGCGTGCCCATTTGACGAGCCCCCTTCTGACTCGGAAGTAATATCGTTTCCGATGGCTCGCGCCCCAGGATGAACGCTGCGCCTAGACCACGGGATTGGAACGGCTCCGCACACCGTACTAGTGGTACAGTTCGGGGATTTTGCTTCGCCCAAGTTCCGAGATGCTTTCGCCGGCGTAGTGGGAGGCTGTAAGACGTGTCAAAATCAGATAATAGTCCTCGTTGTCACCTGGAATAGGTACTTGTAGACTCAGCACTCTAGAACCCTGGGAAGGAGCCTAGAAGTTAGAACCGCGTCCGCACTTGCGGTGGAGCAGTGGTGGTGCGTCGCTCTAAATGACGGTATGGTATCATCAGTTGTATCTGTGGCTGGTGAACGGTGACGCAGTCGCGGAGGTGCCCATGCGAATAATTACAACAGGCTACCAGGTCGTTGATTAACTGTCACCTTACGTGGAGACAGCTGCCGGCATGCACGAAGCGCGGGTTTCTTGTACTGTACAAAAAAAAACGCGTAGTTTTTGGATGAGAAAATGAGGTCGTGTGAGCACCCGGCGATTGTAACTTAAAATGCCACAATCAATCACCGAGCGAATTTCATGGTTCGCTCATAAGGCATAAGGGTCTAGACACTACACATTTCGAGAAGGCACTTTCCCGGGTCTTGCCATTCTCCGAGTCAGAGTCGGGGCCCCAACGCCACACTGAGCGAGGGGGTTGACACGATCATCCCTTTCGATCTCTTTTCCTGCACACGACCAACAATTCTCGAACAGTGGTCCGGTGCAAACTTTGATTAAATGCGTGCAGCTAGTCTCCCCAGCGCCAATGCGCATGTTGGTGAGCGTGGCATATGGGAGACTGCGGTTTCCATACTGCCTTGTGACCAGCAATCATGCCATACAGTGTAGGGTCGTACTCCCACCGAATCGGACGGTCAGTGCTGCTTTCACGCCTTAGGCACATTTCGCTCCCCCGTTTCGCTGTTGCACGGTCGGTATATTTTCATTTATCCTGTTTAAGGTAGTGAATAAACACATAATCTACGTGTCTGGACTAAGACGCTGGACCAGAAGTAGCCCACCTCAGTCTACAGAGGCTGGCTGAGGTCTTACACTAGATACTGTTGAAAGATAGGGGGGGATGCAAAAGTTAGCCGTGCGCTTGCTTCACGAAGCCACCCCGAAAAAGTTCTCAGCTTGCAATTGGGCGCTCGCTTGTCACCACGAGCGCATTTTGCTGACAGACAGGGACCCATCTACATTAGTTGACTCTATACCCTGCGGCGACTATGTAGAACTCAGAGACAGTATCTCTTTGCGGGTTGAGGGGTTGTAATTCCTCAGCCGGGAAGTTTCATCCCAAGGCATATGATCGAGGTCTAGAGTCCGAGCAGAACTAGCGGTGAAAGGGTTAGGCGGACATGAGGTTGTATGGAGGGAGTGACGTTGCAGCCACTTCTGTTTTCTGCAAATAGAGTTACCACTCAGTTTTGTTATTATCGGATAGCCGCATTGGCTACCCTTGTCCCCAACCTCGCTACCCTACCGCAAAACGGGACGGCGTGTGCACAAATCCACTCTGGCTGACCCATTACGAAACCGCGGGCTAAGTAATAGCTATGATGGGAGTTTCAGAAGGGGCACAGGGGCAGCATGAGAAGTAAGAAGAACGAACTATATTTCGGACCTCCGCCACCCTCTGGGACTGTCCATTGGATATCCTGCGTCGGAACTTTAACGTCACAGAGTTTACAGTGGATGCAGTTCTAGACGATGAGGGTTAGCGCTCAATACCAGGAGAGAGGAAACCTATTTTGACCTGGGCGTTGATCACAAGTTTCTTTCCCTCCCACCCTTCCTTCCCCAACGACCCGCCCTCGTCATCGACATATTCATACACGCCTGCAGGGCATGCCCTCCCTAATAGCCCGGCGTATTCCTGCACGTTGACCCGCACATGCTCTCCCCGACGCTCTGAACTCTCAACCAACCCATCCTCTTCCGTCCGCACACGAAGATGCGCAGGTTGATCCTCGGCATGATTTGTTCCTGTGAGAGCGAGTGCGGTCATAAGGTCTGTCGACAACGGAGGCTGCGGGGGTGGATATTCGATCGGAGTGCATTGGGATGCTCGACGCGTGTGAGCTGCATCAGTCACGCGAGAAGAGTTGCGGAACGTCCATGGTGTACGACCTTTGAGTAGGAGGCTATCGATACCGGAGTATACGATTCCGCCCAAGATACCGAGGGGTGTGTTGAAAGATGGTCGTAGGTTTCGCACCTCATAGAGGTCAGAGTAGACCCAGCTCTCCCTGAAAGCTTTGTCATAGGCACTCATGTCGACGGGGGAACTACTGTCGGCCGAAAGAACATCAAAAGCGGCTTCAGCCGCCAGCATGCCAGTTTTCATTGCGTTATGCGTCCCTTTGATCTTAGCAATGTT
The DNA here is from genome assembly GCA_003314065.1 of Lactarius sp. MG50. NCBI lineage: Eukaryota > Fungi > Basidiomycota > Agaricomycetes > Russulales > Russulaceae > Lactarius > Lactarius sp. MG50. The sequence continues at coordinate 29,083 of QLOZ01000389.1, forward strand.
CACAAATCCGGCAGAGCACCCGATAAGTGCGCCGCCTGGGAAGTGCAACTTTGGCACAGATTGAAGGCCACCCTCGTTCAACGTACGCGCACCGTATGCTATGCGGGTGGAGTCTCCCGAGAGAAGCTTGGAGAAGTACGGATGGTGTTTCATGCGCTAGCGGGGTGTTTAATAAACGGGAGAGTAAGCAAATGTCGATACTCGCCTGGAGCTCTCGGTATGGACTCAAATAGGGATTGGCGTAGTCAAGTCCAACAACGAGACCGAGACTGATGAGCCCGTCATCCATGTGGTACACCCATCCACCACCATACGTATGCATGTCAAGGGGCCAACCCAATGTGTGAATAACCTCGCCGGGGCGATACTGACCCGGATCTACGCGCCAAACCTCCTTGACGCCAATTCCATAGGTCTGCGGGTCCGAATCCTTCTGAAGATTGAAACGGCGGACCGCAGCCTTGGTGAGAGAGCCTCGCGCCCCCTCCGCCAAAAGCGTGACTTTCGCACGGAACTCCATGCCGGGTTCGAAGTTATCCTTTGGTCTCCCTTTCCGGTCAATGCCTACATCATTCAGTCTCACTCCGGCGACTGCGTGGCCGTCCTCAGAGTACAGAAGCGATGAACCCGCGAATCCAGGGTAAAGTTCCACACCAAGCTCCTCCGCAATCTCGCCAAGCCATGATGTGAACTCTGAGAGAGAGATGATATAGTTGCCTTTGTTGCTCATTTGAGGTGGGTGTGGAATTGGGAAGGAATAACGCGATGTAAAGAAGCGCATTGATGACGAGCTTGCCGGCTGTGTAAGAGGATGATCATATGCATCCCTCCAATCCGGAATGAGCTCGTTCAGAGCACGAGGTTCGATAACGGCGCCAGAGAGGATGTGCGAACCTAGGGTATCGAGTTGAGATTGAACGCGGTCGCAGCGGTATGTGATGTGCTTACCAATTTCACTACCTTTTTCAATGACGACAACGCGCACCTCTTTTCCACTTTTCTGCTCAAGCTGCTTGAGCCGAATTGCGGCACTGAGACCTGCCGGACCTCCTCCGACGATGCAAACGTCGACCTCATCCGAGACGCGCTCAACAGAGCTGAGGTCTATGTTTTCATTCCGTCGACGTGCAGATGATTGAATGGCACGAGTCTGTGCTCTTGCAAGTATTCTACGAACGCTGGCAGCTCGGAGCATTTGTACGAGTCGAAGAACGCGAAATCACGTGGAATGGACAAGTATTATTGCGACACATACACGAACCCCCAGAGACCACACGGGACCCCTAAGACCACCAAACGCGTCTGGCTCTCGGCCCGCGCTTTGAGTTGTTGAGGAACGCGATTAGCTCGAGGCAGCAACGGGAACTCACTGCAACCATTGCCAGTTGCACTGGCAACTCACTCACCCACACTGACTCCCATGTCTTCAGCATGCACACCAGTGCGTCCTCTGCTTCATTGTATGTAATAGCTGCGCTCACGCGCGCTGCCACTTGCAGGCGCATGACTGGTTCTCGGACGTTCTCACAGGAGGCCTCATTCTTGGGCTATGCATTTCCTATGCGCCCCAAGTACGTCTTCACTCCAGCAAATCGGATAAGTCTTGGTTCTCATTGACAGCGCCTCGGATATGTCCAACAGCACTCCCGCATCATCGCCAAGGGGTCCTCGGAAGGATTCAGCCCATGGTTTCTCCTTCTCGGGAGTACCTCTTCCGCATCTGGTATGCTCAACATGTGCGCTCGCTCCCTTTCCCTCGTTGCCACTGCAAGGCGGTTCTCAATCACATGCCCAGGATTGTTATGCAGCAAGCCGTGGTCAGATGTTGTCGCTACTACGTGAGTGGGCCTCGCCCCTATCTTGCTATGACCACCACTTATTGGGTGCGGCAGAGTGCTCTGGACTGCCTCGAGACCGTAGCGGGGGTCATCCAGGTTGGACTGCAGTGGTTCCTATTTTCCGTCATGTTCGTCACTTTCGTCACCCCACGTGGCTCCACAAGCTAACTGTCCCTCTCAGTCTCGTCCTCTATATAATATATTTTCCGCCTCACCTCAAATATGTCACCTTAGATATTGAAGGAAATGACTTGCAGCCTCCAGAACGTGTCAGGACGAATCTCAAATCGGACAGTTGGCGTCTCTCTGTGTTACTGTCCTGGATAGTCATTATACATTTGTCTGTCTTTCATGAGTCCAAAGCCTACCATCACTCACGCGCATCTGAAACACAGGGCCTTCTGTACTTTCGTTACTTTCATACTTCTGTCGTCTTCGCCTTCCGACCCCTCCGACTCTATTCGGCCACAGCTCCATACCTGGGCAACCTTCCTTGGTGTCTCATCCGCCGTTCTCGCTGCCTTGCAATATGCTCCGCAGATCGTACACACCTATCGTCTCAAGCTCGTCGGCGCGCTCAGCATACCCATGATGATGATTCAAACACCCGGTGGTATCATCATGGTGATCAGCATCATGATCCGGTGAGCTTCTTTACTGATCTGCAAGTTGAGAGGATATCTCACGTCAGCCCAGACCAGGTACTAACTGGACAAGTAAGCCGCGGATTGTCCATCACGATCTTACATTCTCCTTACGTTTCCTTTTCTTCTTTGCGTCCTAGGTTGGATTATGTTCCTAGTTGCGGCCATCATGCAGGGAATGCTCCTCGTCATGTGCCTCTGCTGGAAAGTTCGCCAGCGCAGACTTTATATTGATGACTTTGGCCACCCACTGACAGACAGACCACTCCCGGAGCCTCCTATCACAGATGAGCTCGATGACGGAGAATCGGTCGATGAGGCTGTTGAAGATGCCATCGACGATGATCTTATTTCTATCAGCCGCGAAGAAGCAGAAGGAGCACCTCTTCTGCGCGACCGGAGGAGGAGGAAGATTAAGATTAGGAAACGGAAGTGGTGGACCAAGTGGCTAGGAACGACCAAGTGATCCCTTCACGCCGACATAAATTCGCACGAATACACACTCCATTGTACATCACGATAGTCCTTTACGCCGTTCTATTGCCCTCTCTTTGTTTGTCGGTTATCGTTTGGGTCTGAAGGCCGGAGGGTGCTTTATTCCGGCATATCATACACCGTTCGCATAACATGGTCCGCCTTCCGTCCAGTGTGCTTGACGAGCCCGATGAAGTCTAACGTGTGCAGCGCGCGCACGAATCGCGCCTGCACGTGCATCTTCCACTCTTCGTCGTCCGCCGTCTGGCCGTCGCTCTCTCTCCCGTCGCGGGCCAGGTGACTCCGCTGGCTCTCGATGACCTGCGAGAACGACTCGTACAAGTCGTATACGTTGATCATGCGCCCCGCCTCGAGGTACCGGCGGAATAGGATGCTCGCGTCAGGGAGTTTCCAGATGGGTAGTCGCTGCGCCGCCGAATCGTCCGAGCCATCGCCTGACAAAGGAAGGAAAGTCTGGGGTTGGAGAAGCGCCGAAACGATGCTGGCGCGAGGAGCGGGATTGAGCATCTAAGGCAATTGAGTCAAAAAGAGAGAACGAGGGAGGGAGGTGCAGAAATAGGGCCGACCTCAGAGGGGAAAGGGGTTGACCCGGTATGCCAGATCTCCCACAGACGAAGGTCCTCGAGATTGACGATGTGTTCTCTGTGGGCTTTGTGCATCAGCCTGCGGCAAAGGAGTTCTGGCGGCTGCTAGAAGAGACCCACTGGAAGTACCCCGTAAGCCAGTCTCCAAACTCATCCGCGACGGGTGACGGGTCGGAGGTGCCCTCCCCGCCGCCCTCGAACAATCCGGCGGTGGTCGCCACGCGCTGCCGCACTGCTCGGACTTCGTCTAGGTGATCAGGAAGCTCGTCTAGGAACGACCGCAACTCCCGCAGCAACGTCTGGATCTTCTCCCCAGGCAGCTTCCTGGGTGCGCCCCGAGTCAGAATACCAAGCGAGACACGGAAACAAAGAAGAATGCGCGAACTGACTTTACCATCGCCCCGAGGTACTTCCCTTCTCGCGCCAGCCCACCCCTCATGCTTGCACTCATCATCTCCAGCGGGGTCTTATCTGTCTCTGCACCACGATACCCTAGGTCGAGCATTACTCGTTGTACTTTGCGCATCATTCCAAAAGCGAGCTTTAGCCGGTACAAGTGAGAGAAGAAGTCTGTCCGCGCCTCAGCTACGGAAGCCAACAGGCCGGCAACGTCATCCACAGGCCAGCCCTCCTCGTTAGATGCCAATTCCTGGGGAGAAAAAGACCAGGAAAATAGCGAGGAGAGGAAGGGGGCCGCGTTGGGGTCAGAGAGTTTCTTGATGGCGAGATCGGCAGACGAGGTGCCAAGTAGTTCGTCTTGTAGGAAGATGGTCAGTGGCTCATCGAAATGCTTTAGATGAGCAAGTTGCAGAATCAACAGCACTCCTTCAACGGAAGCGGTGTTACGACAGCAAAAATCGGTTAGGAAGTCGAGAGTTGCCGGGCCAACCATGACGTCAGGCTCGAAATCAAGGTCGAAAAACGTCTGGAGGGTCGATTGATTATGCTGTATGGTAATCACACGAATGCTTCGCACATACCTCGGCAACTACCCTCTCCAGAAAACCAGTTCCTGAAGGAACTGTGAATGCATCCACCCGAAGCAGAGATAGCACGGACTGCGGAAACGTCGCATGGAGAAAGGAGGGGTGTGGTGGCGACAGTGCGAGGACAAAGATTAGGGGAAGCTGTGGCACGTAAGAGCTACAGCTTCAATGAGCGACGTCATAATCCAAGGGATCGTCGCTTGCCTGCAGATGCTGAACACGTCCTGAATGACGGATTGATCAAATTGCTCAAAGTCGTGAAGGAAGACTACTAGCTGCGGCGGGGCCTCAGGGCCCTCTGAGATGTCAATGCCGCACGCCCCCACGTATGAACACACAACCCACCAGTGGCATCCCGGAGAACGCCGTGCCAGACCTTGAGTAGTTCAATGTCATAATTGGCCAGCGACGTCGCGGGTTTTCGTTTTACTGGGAGCACAACACTCAATCCACGAGTGTCTGATATTGTAACTGTATGCCTCACTGTCTTGGCCATCAGGAGGGCGATTCACAAACCCGGTGATTAGAGCCTTCATGGCGGACATGATATTCGGGCAGTCGGATGGGTAAAGATGGGTGATGTACGAGCCCGGTGGCGGATCCTCGTCTGCAATTTCCTCAACTTGATTTGCCTCAAGTTGACTCGCAACGTCGACGATAAACCCTTGGCTCATCGAGCAGCCTACTCCTTGCTAAATAATGTTGTATATTCCCTCAGTAGAGCAAGACGCACCTGATACCGCAACGACAGGTAGCTCAGCGTATGGCAACCCAGGAAGGACGTCGTCGTATGCACGGTGCACGCATCGGACAATTTCATTCACAATAGGTGCATGAAGGGAGTTTACAATATGCTAGACCCCAATTTTCGACACGAGTGTCGAGTGGACAGAGATATAACACGCACTTGTATCCTGTCGAGGCAACCTTTCCACGCAGCTTTGTAAAGGTTGAAGCGTAATACATAGCCTCCTGGCAGGTCTCTCCCGTCAAAGGGGGAATACCCTTGGACTAGCAGGCGATCGGCATCATCTTCAGTGCCATCGTGTTCTAGTAGTACAAAAGTTTACGAATGACCACAGACTCGGATGGGCGCGTCACACACCCATGGAAGTTTCGTCCGGGGGAAGGTAAATAACGAGCTGTTGTTCAATTAGAGCGAGAGCGCATAGTAGCCATCCAAGGATGCCCTTACCTGACTAGGGTCGACATCCTCCCGTATCAAAGACATTCAATTGTGAGCTTGACCGTGACTGACGTCGCTGCCAGTGCAGTGGATCGTCGAATCGCTGGCAGATCCCGGGCCGTGACAGGTCGAACGCGGCGTGACCAAACGCGTGTCGATGTGACGAACACGGCAATGTCACGGTAAGAGTCAATCCAATAAAAACTTATTGATTACAGTACAGTACATCAGATCCCGGATCAACGGGTTATGGGACTACAGCTAGATACTGTCTGCAATGAGCCCCGCCAGGAGATGTAACCGGGACATCTCAGATAGAGAACGAAATCTAAACTAAAAATGAAAGGAAAACGCCCACTAAGGTGCCAGTGATGACCCAAAGCTGCCGCGTCTGCCGCGTCGCCACATTCGAAGGGGAAGGAGCAGTGGCAACAGTTGATGAAGAAGCCAAGGCCGAAGATGATGGGGTCGGGGGGGACGAAGGCGGCGTTGGCGTAGAGGCGGATGTCGACGCAGGGGTGGTCCCAAATAGTATGGAAGTAGAGACTGGGTTAGGGTGAGCCGACAACACCGAAGGCGGCACAGGTATGGTAGATGTCAACTCAGGGACTGGGGAGTCGAATGAGCCTTTCATCTGATCGAGTCTAAGCTTGCTTTTGAACAAGTCAACACCAACAGCGTTAAGGGGTGTACTAACGAGAAATTCTGGGAATATGCTAACAATGGGCTAGAGGAATTTGACGAGTTGACCGACGTGAATTCTACATAGCTGGGAGAAGAGACGAGGTCAGCTAGAAGCCACACTCTCGCAGGGTCCCATACTAGGTGTTTTTTGAGTCTGGGCCAGCAAGGGGATTCGGCTTTAATGACCCAACGATTAACATAACTTCTCGTCTCGTGTTTGGGGAATTGCCTTACTATGAACGTCAGCGAATGATTGATTGAGACGTCAACTGGTTCAATCTGCTGGATCAATTTCTATGCGGTTGGTGAGATCAAATGAAGTCGACTACAGACGCGGAAACGAGCCTGATTGCCTGAGAACAATGCGACATAGCACGGTCCCATGGCTGTCAGTAGGGGTTCTTGTCCATCGTCCAACCACTGTACCAGACAGGGCTGCCCGCCGTGGCACACAGTCCGTGCAGTGGGTTTAATTGCCTGCGATCGGAGGATCAGGCGACATCGGAAGTAACCATTCGAGGGATTACCGTACAAAGAGAGCTCCGAGCACAACTTGGGAATAGGCTAAAGCTATAGTCGTGATTGCGGTACCGGGGGCCACACGCATCGCCTGAGGAGATGGAGAAGAGAAACAAAAGAATGTGAGTAAGCCGAGAATTAACCAGAGACAAACACGAGGATCCCGGCTAGCAGAGAGTAGCGAGCATGCTTCCGTCTCATTGGATGAGCCGTGACGACTCTAGTGGCGACTATGGAAACAGTCAAGCCGCACATCCCCATCCCCGGATATCCGAGTCTAGCCTAAAATAATGCCGTGAGAAAACTCTCCGGCCTTCAAGTTTACCCTGTTTGCAACAACCTCGGCCGGGAGAGAGAAGATATGGATATAACTTACTGTACTGTAACATGTGCAGTATCTCCTTTTCCTTGTTCCTTATGCATCGATCGCGTGGACGTAAATAAAATTGGGCCTTATTACGTACCTCACTTACAAGTCGTAGGCGCTCGGCACCGTTGACGTCGCGATCACCCGCGACATATAAGTAGACATGATCCCTTTTTTTTCCTACTAGCTACTCCCATTGCTATCCATCGCCATCAGCGCGTCCACTCTTTTTTTCCCTCCACTCTTTCATCCCACCAAAAAATACAAAAATGTTCTCATTTTTCCTCGTGCTTGCCCTCGCTGTAGTTGTTCCGTCAGCTCATGCGAACATATATGTGAGTCTCTCCTGAAGTTACCTCCCTTATTTTACTCATTTTTTGTCGAAGACCACTGCCCCCGTTGCCTCTACTAGTTGGCCTGCTGGCCAGCCAGCAACGGTCAAGTGGCAGGACGATGGCAACGCTCCTACCCTTGCGCAGCTCGGACCTTGTTCCATTGGTCTTTATGCTGGCAATGCGCAACAGCAGGTTCATTTTCCCCGGCGCCTTCCTTGTTGTGCTAGTGCTAACTAGTACAGACTCTTTTGCAAGTCATCTCTACCAACACTGATGTTTCCAAACTCAACAACGTAGTTTGGACACCAGATGCTACCGTGGGTCCCAACTACGGCGCCTAGTGCGTCTTGTATCCCTTTTTCGTCGTGCGAGATGGTTAACCATGTTTGTTAGCTTCATCAAGTTCACTTCTCTAGCCCTGAAAGATCCCGCTCAGCCTAATTTCTTTGCTGAGGCGTTCTCTGCCAAGTTCGCGTGAGTACTGCCATTTTCTGGCCCCAGCTTAATATTCATACTCCACAGTCTCACTGGCATGACGGGCAAGTTCAGCCCCGTCGTTCAGGCGGAGATCAGTGGATCATCCGTCCCCGCCTCGCTAGCATCCACAACTCCGGCAGCCAGTAGCACCTCTGTGCCTGCTGCATCTATCACGCCCTCGAAGTCAGCGTCGTCGGTTGTCGTTGCTAGTAGCCCTACTAGCTCTGCTAGCCCCACGCCGAAGAGCTCCACGCCGAAGACCAATAATAGCAACGGTGCCGGGCGTATTATTGTGCCGGGCGTTCTCGGTGCAACTGGCGTTGCTTCTATTGCTTTCGCTTTCTTCCTTTGACAACTTATATCGGGCTTGATGAATGTTTTGCTCTAACTTGTTTGTTTCTGATTTTTTCTACTGGGTTTGTACTGGCGTAGATTCGTACTATACAACCGACCAGTCCTATTTGTACACCGCAATAGCGACGTCATAATGCGTCTGCGCTGCATTGTTCTAGGCCTTCCCTACATTCATTCATAGACGAACAATATGTATCTGCCAAACCCCGATTTATCGCCAGTTGTTCAATCCACCGAATGTTACGGTAGGTAGGGTCCAGGGTAAATACTTCAAGACGTCTTTAATTGATTACCCGCCTTTGCAAGGAAAACGCTAGTAGTTGCTATTGTTAGAACACAGTAATCGGGAAAGACTTTCATATACTAGTCCCATCAAGAAAACGCCGCTGGAAAGTACCGCTTTACATTTGGCATAAGTCTAAGTGTGTGCTGTAAGGATCCATTAGCCGACACACTTACGTTGCGAGTCGCAATGCCAGTGAATGCACATGTTATCCAGCATTCGGGGTTGTGAGGACATTTATTACTACAGTACGTTAGACATGCACATCAACGTTTCTATATGCGCCTTTAGGTGGGCCTTGGGTCTTGGGTGGTGAATGAATGGAAAGCATATTCCCCGGTGCGCCAACTTTGTCATTGGATCTCAGACCGCGCTCGATGTCTGTGTCGTGCGCCGCGCTGGTTGCAAGGGGCGAGTCCTGCATATTTCCAAATATAGAAATCATCACAGTTCGGTGTCTCATTGTACCCGCTTTGGGACCTGAGATCCCAGCTCCCTACTTCCTGATGTCCAGTACGGCTACTGAACCCCCCAAAAAACCGCAATCAAAGCCCAAGGCCAAGGAGAAGCGCCAGGGGCAGTCAAAAGTCAGCGGGACGGAGCGCCTCAAGACCATCGTCCGCAGGTTGCCACCGAACCTACCAGAGCAGATATTTTGGGAGTCCGTGCATACATGGGTGACAGATGATACGGTCCTCTGGAAGGAGTTCTACCCTGGAAAACTGAGGAAGAAGTGAGTGTCCAAGCACAGAAAAGGTCGTGTTTTGGTGACGCTACAACAATGTGCCATTTCAAGGCTGAACAGGGAGAACGTGCACTCGCGTGCATACATCGCCTTCAAAACTGAGGAATTGGTCGCCAAGTTCAGTCGCGAGTATGATGGGCACATATTCAAGGACAAAGCAGGTGTGTATTCGCGGTCTATATGCTAGGAGGGAAAAATGAGGTGACCTCTTATTACCAGGGAACGAATCATGCGCCGTGGTCGAGTTTGCACCTTATCAAAAGTTGCCGCTGGAGAAAAAGAAGGTAGATAGCAAGAATGCTACAATCGATCAAGGCATGTTTCACCTCCTCAGTACCTGTCTTTGTCTGATCGGCAACATCAGAAGAGGAATACATCGCTTTCCTACAATCCTTGGAGGCTCCCTCAACGAAGCCCCACGATGCTGACCAACTCTTGGAAATGCTAGGTTCGTATCGCACGTCAAGTGTCGAGGGTCTTTTCACTTATATACACACTCTTTTAGTTGCCTCTACTGAACGACCTGCTATGCCCGCGTCCACCCCACTTTTAGATGCCCTTAAGGCGGAGAAATCTGCACAACGGGACAAGGAAGCCATCCAAAGGAATCATCCCCACTATAAGGACGTCACTCAAGGATCTAAGAAGGAGGAGTCTAAGAAGAAAGCCTCCGCTGCCGCCAGCGCCGCTTCCGCGTCCAAGCAAAGTGGCGAGTCGGCTGCACCGCTAGGCAAGCGAGCGGCGAAGAGGGCCGCTGCGGCGGTCGCAGCTGCCCAGAAGGCGTCCGCTCAACCTGGCTCCTCTGCACAACCGAAGGCTGGGAGTGCACCAGCTGCCTCACCGCCGACCAGGCCTTCGCCTTCTTCACCCAGCAAGAGCAGGTCTGCTCGGGCCGGTAAGCAGCACGCACCGGCGCATGCCCAGTCACAGGAGGCACAATTGCCCAAATCACCACCACCCTCCTCCGATCAGGCCGCGCCCGCGGAGGCCGATTCACCTGCATCCCCGCCTCCCCCGGCGCCGCCATCCGACGGTTCGGGAAGACGGTTGCGGCCAGTGCTCGGCATCGCATCTCGGCAGTTTGAAGCCGCTCTCAGCGGCGCTGGCGTGTCCAAAGGCGGCGGCCGGCGGGAGCGAGGAGCCGAGAAGGGGAAGGAGGAGAAAGAGAAGGAGTCTGCCAGGGACGGTCCCCCCAGAGAGAGGAGGGAAGGTGGGGGCAGGAGGAAGAAGAGGGAGGACGACGGGCTGGGCGGGCGCAACACGGTTCCAAATACGCAGCCTGGCGTTTTGCCCGCCCCTACCACGATCCTGCAGCGCGAGGCCAAGGCGCCGCCACCTCTACGCCCGTCTCAGCAGGCACCATCAGCAGACGCAACGTCTACGGCCGGCACTATGACATCTCCGAATGCTGGTGCCGGCGCCCCTGCAGGCCGTGGTTCTGGAAAACGGGGCAGGGGAAGAGGCAGAGGAGGGAATAGAGGTGCGCCGCCGCCCGCCGTGGCGGACTCGTGAGCAGAGGGGCTGCCTTCATCAAAGGCAATTGATATCCTATCCCCTCTCGTTCTTCGGTTGATCAAGACGCTGATAATCACGTCACGGAGGGATGTTCTTCGTGTCGTCTATGGGTCGTGATTGCTTCGTGGGTCCGTTTTCCCCGTTTAGCAGCCGGCCATTGGGCATTGCTGCTGCCGGACCTCTTGTAACTTTTCCTCAACTGGGACATGGCTCAGATCCATGCGGGGCCAGTACTTCTGTGGGTTATCATGCCAGAGGAAATTCATCGTATCGTAGTGCCGACACGATCGACCCATGTTTTTAGATTTGTTTCGAGAAACTTGAAATGCTGCTTTGCATCGGCAAACTATGCATAAACTTGACAACTTTTCGACTTATTTTGTACATTGCAAGTAAATAAGTGAAAAAGCAAAAAAGTTCACATTCATGATTGTACCGAAATGGCTTTAAGTTAAAAAGTGGATAAAGTGTAAGGAGTGACACGGGTATTGGTAACACCACGGTTTTACGGTTTTCTTTCTGACACCCTCGCCTCAAGGCCCTCAAGTACAAGTCAGGGAAATCTCCCACCCACCACCCCTCTCCCCTCGTTCCAAATGCGAGACAGAGGGGGATTTTCGTCTGTTGACACCACCAGCACTCTCACAAGAGGTGGCGTTCCTCTCATTTTCGAACCGCCGCCCCCCTCCCTCGTGACCAATGCGAGATAGAGGGGGTTCTGTCTGTTTTTCATCTGGCCAACCCCCACTCTCGCTGCAAACACGAGACCGATTCGAACAGAAGGGTTGGGCTCTAGCTACGTTTTTCTTTTTTTTGTAGTTTTCTTCCCTGCTAAAATCTTTGATGATCATATCACCCACGCGCCCCCACTGGCACATCCCCTGCGTGCCCACACACTGCCCGTATGCCCGCACATCACTCACATGCATGCACATCGTCCATGCCCGGTCGCCCACCACGCACCCCGCCTGCATTTACACACCCCGCCAAGACCGCTCACGCAGCCTCCGTATGCCATATTATGTTAATAAATACAAATATCTTGTACTTTATGTTTTATGAATAATACTATCTTTAGCCCCCTCCCCCCTCCCTCGCTTCAACTGCGAGTCGGAGGGGCTGGACCACATTGCATACCGCCACGCAGCCGCGATACCGCCACGCCGTCTCAAATCACAGATCGCCTGCACACCTGCAACCCATGTCTGCACGCACGCCCACACGCATGCCCGCACACATGCATGTACACCAATGATTTTGGAGGAGAATGAGGATCGCTTTGGGGGTGGCACAGAGGAGGACATTGGGCATGCATTGGTAATGATTGGTTTGGAAATGATGCATGCGGAGCATATAGTACCAGGGCACTGATCTGCAGTTTGAGGGCTCAGAGTTGAAGAGGTGATCCAGAACACTTCGTTGATAAGGTCTATCATGATTCTCTGAAAATGGCCTGCATGCTACTTTCCAACTTTCGGCTTGTTTTGGCTTTTCCACAACTTTTTTCTACTTAATTACTTTTCGGCAACATGACCAAGCAAGCTTTTGGTTGAATCTAGGTTCCTTTTCAACTTATGGACTTTTCATACTTTTTCAGCTTGTACGAGCTAGTACGAGCTAGTATGAGCTCGTACAAGTCAAAAAAAGTTATATGCAGGTTTGCCGATGTGGGTTCCAAACCTCAACGAGAGAAAGAAAGAATACAGTTATTCCATCGAACTGTCCATGCCATTGACGAGGTATCAATGCAGCTTAGCGATGTGAGTCTTGTAGTCTCATGTAGACTAGCTACATCCTGGATACATTTACCCAAACTAACCACTCAGTAGATTTATGGACTTCGAAGCCTTCTCTACGTGCTTGAGCCTACTACTATTATAGTAGTTGCACCGCACTGTACCGGTTGTCCACAATCTGACGTAGTGACTCGGATATCCGTGCACTCCGGCGGTTACGGTAGATGATGCAGGGCTGTGCAATTTCAGCCCATATCATTCATGGGCCATCTGCCAAGCTCCGAGTGGTGCGAACTTTGAAAGTGAACTGGGCGCCAAGTACAGTAGACCGGTTCACGTGTAGTGTGGGAAATTTTCGTGTCATGCCAGTTTTTTTTACGGCCAAGATGCCACCCTCCTGCTGTCGTTTATTAAATACAAGTTCCATAGCAGGGGGTGGATGGACTAGTCGTGGCTGGTGAGTTTCTGTCTTATTTCACCATCCTGAGATCCATCCTATCCGGTCGATTTCTTTCGATGATGAACCCAAATTCACAAAAATCAAGCTCAACAGTCTAATGGAATTTTTTTTTTCCATCTGATGACCTTATT
>QLOZ01000389.1:42430-86959 GCA_003314065.1 Lactarius sp. MG50
CCCCCCCCCCCCCCTCCTCTTCTTTGATACGTTCCGGACTATTTTCATCTCAACATCATTTTCTTTTAGGTTGCTGGGAACCGTTGGGGTTTTTGTACTGGACGCTGTAACGTTCAACGTGCGTCGGTTCTATACGTTGCACATCATGCAAGCACTAGAAGCTCTTTGAGCGCTTCAGTAATGGGGTACCAATCTGCATGATCATTGACAAGGAACACAGCGCCATTGCTAGAATAGGCATCCCCACGGCGGGGGAACCCCTCGCGGGCGCAACGAAATCTATTAATGCGGGAGGCCCACATACCACAGAAGTGACAATGACTTAGCAGCGCGCTGCGGACTTGGAGAAGTATGGAAATATTTGCTAGCGGAACGTATCGCAGTCTCAATAGTGTGACAGCGGAAGCAGCTAAGCGTAATGAGGTTTAACAGACGAGGTGTGATGGGCGATGAGAAAGCACTGCAGGGGGATCATTCTTCTTTATTGTTGAAGATTGGCGAGACGAAATGACTCCGCCATCAATCATGACAATCCTGTTTACGACGGCCATAACGGAAGAGATGGGAAAGGAGAATTATGCTGTGGAGTTTTGTACAGTCCGCCGTGAATACATGATGATTACAGGCAACTCGATCGAGCAGGACTAAATGGACCTGGGCCTCACAACGCGGTCCCACGCTCGAAGCTGGCGCGTATCTCCGCGGTATATTTGTCGAAGTAACGTGCGATCTTCAGTCAGAAGTCAATGAGGACCAGCAACGGTGAAGTCGAAAGGAGATTCCTACCTTCTTGTTGAAGATGCGGTTCTTCTCGTTGATATAAGTAATGTCTCCTGCGTCCTCGTTTGGACGTTTCCTGGAGAATTTGCGCCGTTTGTCGATGCTGGTGAAGCGGTCGATTAGTGAGAAGGCGAAGAGGCCCATGCGGTCCAACGTACTCTTGGTTAATCTTGCCGATAACACGGTCAATCGCCTCATCAGTAGGCTTGTTGTCGGCGTATAACAGGCTGTTCGCGTCGCGGTAGAGACTTTCTGCTGCCACCTGTTGCTGGTGAGCAGTCGGAACCACCTGGAAGTCCAGATTCAGAGTTAGGTTAAAAGAGCCAAGTGATGAAATGCCCCACCTGAGAGCCCGAGGGTTCGGTTGGGTCGAAGCCCGTTAATGAGAATGACGATGAGGATCCGTTTTGCGAAAGGGTTCCAGGCGCAAGTCCCATTGCAGCCTCCTTCTGTCTATTGTAAGCTTCTAAGTCCGGCTTGAGCTTATCGACTTCCTTCTTGTATTTCCGCCGAGCGGCGTGCGCATCATCTTGAAAGCCCAATGAATGCAGACCGACGGCAAGTGAAGGGGAGTGCAACCATACCATGAAACTCAAAGTCTGCTCTTCGCGCCTTCCTCGCAAGCTTCTTCTCCCACTCTTCATTCTCCTCTATAGTCCATTCCCAGTTCTTCTGCCTCTCTACGTCCTCGCCACGCTCCTCTGCATCTGCCCTCAGCCGAAGGGTCTCAGCGAGTCTACGCTGCTTTTCGAGCCGCACCAGGTCGCGCGCGGTACTCTTGGACCTCGAAGACTCTTCAATCACAGAGGCACGGTTCGCGAGTGCAGATGACCGCTGCAGGCTTCGATTGAGTGGAAAGTGGCGTTACTCGTCAAGGTGATGTGACACACCATTCTAGCTCTAAGCTGCTGCATCTTCGCCTTCCTTTCTTCCATCGTCATGGGCTTCCCTTCAGCTCCCTCCTGGTCTCCATTTTTCTCCTGAATCTCGAGGCCGTCTTGGGAGACTTCCTCGACCTCTTCCGGCGTTTGTGGCTCTTCTTCGGAATCTGCGTTGTTTTTTGGGCTCATACTAGCAGAAGAATTGGGCCAAATAAGGAGGTCTGGGGTGGATTAGGAGGATAGTAAAGGGTGGAGGAGGTCTGGGTTCTCAGTGTCAATGTGCAACTGCAAGAGCGAGAGCAAGAGCGTGACACTTCCGACCAACACGTGACGTGTGTGAACCAATATCCTATTATTGTACACGCCTGACTAAATATATGTTAATAATTGATTTGTGTACCAGGGTGTAATGTGTGTCAAGGCATATCCAAGCCATCCTTCCCACAATGCGCGTCCACTCTTAGTTATGTTGCGCACGCTTGCTTGCAAGCCGTATGCGCTCTCCGTAGAAGTACAGAAGAAACGGGATGGGAATGAATGCGCATGAAAGTAACGCAAGGAGCGTGCTCGCCCACCCAACGCCAAGGTTGTGGTACATCCCCGTACCAAACAACGGGAAGGTCGCGCCGAACGCGGAGCGGATGAGATCATTTCCTGCGAGCACACTCGCCGCATATCTTGGGTATGCATCCGCGAGGTAATTCAGCACCGCGTTCTGCGGAGCGCGCATGTCAGCCACGACACATCATTATCGGGGCCCCAGAATCAAAACACACTCACAAAGAGGAGAAGCCCCGCGATTGGTAAGAGCCCCGATCCAATAATCGGCACGATCCAATGGATGCTGGCGCGGGCGGTCCAGCCGAACCAGAGCAAGGAGGCCGGGACGAAGAATGAGCCAAACATGGCGATAGGCATACGCTTCTCGGGTTTGATCTGCCCGTTTTCGTCGAACATCGGCTCCTGAACGGTGTAGATATAATAAAAGAACGGTGGTAGGGTTACAATGACGCCACCCAACATGCCGAGGAATGCGAGACCGAGTAGCTGCTCCCTGAAGTGATAGATTTCGATGAATACCACGGGGAACGACTCGAACCAGAGGTAGAACAGCGAGTAGATGAGCCCAATGTAGAGGTTGAGCAGCAGCACAATGGGCTCCTGGAAATTAAGTGTGAACGGCCGGACCAGCAAGTCGGTGGCGATATCGCGCCCAGTCATGCTCTCAGCCTCTACTTCGGACTGGGATTTGAATCGCTTTTCACCTGTCGCTTCACGAAAGCGCTTGGCACGGCGGTAAAGGATGTTGGAGGAAGAAGTCTCGGGGAAAAAGAAGAAAAGGATAAAAAGGGTGAAGCCACCCAGCCATAACAGTTCCCATATCGTCCATCTCCAGCCTTCCACATGAGAAGCAAAGCCGCCGACAATGGGGCCCATCGCCGGGCCACACACGGCAAAAGCGCTCCAGAGTGTGATACCATATGCGCGCTTTTTGGGAGTGTATACGTCCGCCACGGTTGCACCTCCCGTCGCCAGGATTGGCGAGCCGACAAAGCCAGTGATGAAACGGAATGCCATGAGCATACCAAAGTTTGATGCCAACGCCGTGGGAACTTGAAGGACGACATATAAGAACAGCGTGAACAAGTAGATGGGCATGCGGCCAATATAAGGCATCTCGCTTAGTGGCGACCAAAACATAGGCCCTACCCAGCGCATTAGATATGGGCGAAGGGAGCAATATTGGACACATCAAGAAGACGTACCGATTCCATACCCGGCCACGAACAATGAAAGGCCGAGAGTCGCGGCGACATTGCTGACATGGAATTCCCGTGAGACATCTGTGATCCCGGCAGTATAGACCGCACCGCCGATGTAGACGGCGAATGTCAGGAGGCAGACTTGAAACATGACCAATGTTTTCTTCAATTGCGACCAGTTCATTGGGTTCTTGGCAAGAAAATTAACAAAGTGGCGTGAAAGGGTTGATACCTTTGACATACCTCTGGGTCATCCGGTCCATTCCAAGTGACCAGAAAGGGATCGGGTACATCTTTCGCAGTTTTCGGTGGCTCTGCCATAGCTACGATGGTGACAGAGGATTGCAGTGCCCTCGTTGGAGTTAAAGGTGGTTCCTCCTCATTGTATATGCCAAAGCGACGCCCAGGAGCCTCCAGTGGGTCATCATGGTCATCCATCACGCGTCCGAGAGTCATCTCTGACGCCGGTATCTTCCTTGGTGCGTTCTGATAGACGCTGCGCGGGTTCATCTCATCGAGATGAGAAAAGTACGTTGGCCCCAGAAGAGCACGAACGATGAGAGCGAAGAACGTGTCGTGAAATAGCCCAGACATTGTAGTCGTGCTAGGCGGGGAACACAGTAGGAGGGTAGTAGATCAACAGCGATGGCATGTGTGCGGCTAGCTTATAAGTTATAACGGCGTAGGTGCGACCACCTCGGAGAGGGGTAGGTAGCCCGCTACGCTGACACATCACAGACAGACGAAAGATGAGGAAGTAACGAGTTTTGACTAACCTAAGCGATGGGTGTGTACGTCAGAAGGCGAGCAGGTCGGCACAATACTGTAGCACCGGCGGCAATAAAGCTTGAAGCAGTGGCATCATGATCGCAGCACTGCCACCGCCTAATGGCCCGGAGGAAAAGTTTAAGTCCTTTTTAGGGAAGATAACTACCGTTCTAGGTATTACAAATGGTGTCGTGAACGTGATTCCCCTCCTTCTGCCTTGACAAAAGGGAATTGGCAACTGAAAAAAAAAACATTCATGCAAATCCTAGGCTGAATCAGTGTCAATGACACTAAAGTCTACTCGAACTTTCAAAGTCGTTGCGCAGCACAGTTGGCGACAGCTATATTGAAGAACAGCCAGCCAATTGCTCATCGTTAGAGTCTCTCATTAACCAGGATATACAAGAAAGGGAAAATGAAAGCAAGTGTATGACTAGAGATCCATTAGAGCCCAGAAAACAAACGACCAATCCATTGCACGACAATGACAGCACTCAATTGACATGTTATTAAGGCCGCTGTCAGTAAATCGGTGGGACCATCCCCTGTTCCTGTTTTATGTGTCCTGCACCGACATGGTTTTCATCGTGGATGCCAAGCCAGCAGCCTCTTTCTGGTCGCCTGCCTCTGTTTCGTCCTCTTGGTTGTGATGATGTAATACCTCGAGTCCCTGTCAGTCGATCCTCAACAGTGTTCAGAAAAGACAGAAGAAAGCGAACATACCTCGCCTACATCCTCTTTCTCGGATTCCTCCTTGTATTTGGCGAGTTTCGCTTCGAGCTCGCCCGCGCCAGACTGCATAGCAAGTGTCGACATGCGTCTCATTGCGGTAATCCCCCATACAGCGCGGCGAACTGCAAGCACGGAATCGCATGAGCAGACACTTTGGTAGGAGGTGAGTCGGGGGCTTACAGCGCGTCCTTGCGTCCAGCCGTTTCTGGATGTGCGGAAGCAGGTCTGTGGGGCCGCCAGTTGGGCTGATAGGGTCGGGCACGAAATGCGGCTTGTCATCTGCGAGCCATCCATGCTTCAATATCTCCGCGGCAGGCGGGCGCAGCGCAGGGTCCACCGTCAAACATGTCCTGACGAAGTCTTTCGCCGTTTCAGACACATTTACCCAATACTCCTCTGTTCATCGCAAGTGAGATAGGGTGTAGGGTGAAGAGGCAAAACTTGCCTGGTTCAAATTTGTAATCACCCGCAATGATAGCCTCCATCTCCTGTTGCTGGCTCTCGCGGTCGAATGGCGTGTAGCCGGCGAGTAGGAAGTATGTGATGACACCCATTGCCCATATGTCAACCGGTTTCGCATGGCCCGCTATCCAACACAATAGTTCGTTAGCCATCTGGTCTCGCGATCAGTCTGTAATGTCACATACTCTTCTTGAAAATCTCAGGCGCCATGTAACCTGGAGTCCCACAAATTTCCGTGAGCAAGTGAAATCGCTCCTCTTCCATGACGCGGCTTAGCCCGAAGTCAGCAATCATGATATCTGCATCCTCAGCAGGTGTCCGGAAGAGCAGGTTCTCAGGTTTGAGGTCACGATGGACAATGCCACTATCGTGGATGTACTGTACGGCCTTCATGATCGTGCGCACTAGGCCGGCCGCGTCGCTGTAAAGCGTGTTAAGAAGACCGCAAAGTATAAACACTCCACATACGGCTCATGATAGTTGCCCTTGGCACATATCCTGTCAAAAAGCTCACCACCAGTGCACAGGTCAAAGCAAAGGTACAGGTTGTTGGCTGTCTGTGTTTGCTGGTCAGAGGCCAATTCCGGCGTCTCGACGAAAAGACTAACCTCGAAGTAGTCATGCAGCGTGACAATATTCTGATGGCCGCTGGACACGCGTTTCAAGACTGCGATCTCATTGCGGACCTAGGTCGATGTCAGATGTTACGCCGCAAACAGCCAATTGCGCGTGGCACCAGTGTGCGATAACAATATGGCAACGTACCATGAACTCTCGACCCTCCATGAGCTTCTTGTTGATCACCTTGCAAGCATAATACTTCCCAGTTTTGATATGGACGGCTTCCTTCACAATTGCATACGTTCCACTGCCTAGCGTCTTCCCGGTACGGTACTAGTGATTATTGTTTTCAGAAACGAGATTCGCATTATCAAAGAACAACAACTACCTGGCATGGGACGGTGGCTGTGGCACTTGGCATCCCTGGTGACGGTTTAATTGACTTGAGGAAGATAAGGAGGACGTTGGAGGCGCAAAAACAGGATCATCAAGGAGTCAGCGATCCTATAAATGGCATCATTAGGACATACAGTTTCGGCGCTTCCTGTCACCGGCGCCGGTGCCGGCACGTCGCGAGGTCTCTCTCTCTCTCTCTCTGCAACGATCGGCGCCGATTCGGGCCGGGACACGCTGCCTGGTTCACCGCCGGCGCTGACGACTGTCGCACTCGTCTGGTCGGTTGCGGATGCCCCTTTTGCAGCTGTCCCCGATGAGCTGGCAGAGCCTGACCGATAACCGGAGTCTTTCGGAATCCCTCGCAGCGATGGCGGGAGCTTGCCCGCAATCTTGCGAGGAATCTTGTGAATAGGGTTGGGCGACTGGCCTTGGCTTTGGTTGTTCCCCATAATAGTGGACGTCGATGTGGCAGGATGGAAGTGAGACGGATCTGCGGCGCTTAGGTCGCTTAGGTCAGTGTACACCTATTTATGCTCATCTCAACCTTGGCTATTGAATAGCGCCGTCTCACCTCATTGGTGTGTTGTACATGTAGCTACTATTCTACACGCGGCAGTGCATGTCCATGTGTCAGTGTGCCCGGGCCTGCTTATCTCGCGCACATTTTCATCGCCACTCATGGCTGTTCGAGCATACAGTCAAATCCCTCATAAGTCGTAACCATACCCCATAAATTCATGATAACGCAGCCATAGCCTCCCCCATAACCACCCTGGACATCTATGGAGGGGGTATGGGTTGAAATTCACCAAGTTGGTGGATGGAGAGTGCTATAGGATAAGGGCTCCGGAATACGTGCCTCCTGAGTTATGAGGGGAGGGTTCGACTATTTGCGTATTGTTCGGCTAGCGCTCGTATTGTTTGCATATGCTTCCTCCGCTAAATTAGGCCCGGTCTCTAGCCGTTGTCAGCCTTTGCAGTGAAACTATACTCCCATCAATCATCGCATTGGATTTTGGTTAGTCAGTCGCCATTTTCCCAGTGCTGGTGAATCTCCCTGATGCTAGATTACTCGCTCCAAAGCTTGGGCCTCACAGTACAAGACGCTCTATCACGGGGCGAGAGTAAGTACCCGTTTTTGCCCATGCTATTATGTAGGCGGTAAAGGCTGATGAGCCTATCATTCGGCGCAATCTGAGTTCTTTAAATATGTGACGAGTGCAATGGGGTACTCCTGCTTCGCAACCTCCTAGCCTTCAACGTACGGTCACCTCAACATTGCATAAAACGAATCGTAAACAGTGGCTCCGCAAAGCCCTGGCGCAGAATAAACACGGCACGAAATATTGACCCTGCACTCCCCAAGCAAGTCCAGGTCCAGCTATGAACACAGCCACGTGATCACTGATTGTGCCGAAAAATTTGTACACTGCCAATTGAAGCGCCGGACGTGTAGCCAATGTGCCGCAATGCGCATCGCAACGCTGCCGTAACGAATCAGGCAGCGTTGCGGTGCGTGTTATTAGCACAGTCGATGGGCCAGCCAATCATGCAGACTTCCTCAGGACTCGGAGTGACTAGGCATCAAGTGCAGGCACGAACAAAAGCGGGTTTTCAAGTTGCCAGCTTTATCTCGATCGAGGTATTCTCGAGAACTCATGAGCGACAAGTCCAGTTCATCGCCGACTCGGAGTTTTGCTACACATTCTGCATACGGTCAGCTCTACATAGCCACGCATTCGAAACGCTTGATGTCTTATATCATACCCATGCGACCCATCCGCCAGTTCATCACATGGCCTAGTAGTCATGATTATCGCCTGGATGTCACATAGGATAGGTCTCCAGGCTATGCATTGGCAATGGCTTCGCTGTGATACGTCGACATCCCCTTCGAGCCCTTCGCCCCGCACAGCTAGGGCCCTGTTTGGCTGAGATTATCTCGGACTTCGGATTATAATCCAGATTGTACCTACCAAAAAAATAATCGATGCTTGGTGAAATGAGCTCAGCCACTCAATCATAGTCACGGGGCAAACAATCTGGTTACTAGTAAATAGTCCGGATTATAATCCGAGATTACTTCAACTAAACAGGGCCTAAGCAAGGTGGAGAGTATTCCTATCTTAGTACAGTGCCGTACCTCAGGAACGGTAAGCACTCTTACATCCCCATTTATCTATACTTTTCGAACAGCCCATTCGAGCCTCTGAATGGTATTTCCACCTTTCAACCTTAGCCCTACGTCGTAGTCAAATTCCCCCAGACGTGCCTCAACCTTCACGGACCCTCTTGGGAACACAATGCCGTTCCACAATGCCTCCCATGATGACGGAGAGTGGCAAAACTGTCGGGGATGGGAGACGGAGCCCTCAAATTCGATATAGCCTGCCTCCTCAGTGCCAGTCGACCAGCCGATTATGCTCGCACCGCTAACAGCGGCGAGAAGGCTACCCAGAACCATCGCGAGCTCCCGCTGTTTCTCCTCGGAAAACAGGTGAAACAGTGCGGCCGCGTTAATTGCCATGACATGTCCGCGTAGCTGATTCAGCGAGTTCAGATCCCTTAGGTCAGGAGGGTCGCTTGACGGGGGCCCAGGGGTGATGTACGCCTGGTCCAGAATATCTGCTTGGATGAATACAGCAGGGAAGGAAGCTGCTGAGGATCGACAAAGCTCATGGCCCAGATCCCAGAATTCTGTGCAGAGCTCATCAGCATTACCGCGGTTTGGGAGTCCCAAGCTAATACCCGGTACTCACCGGACACGATATCTGTTGCGACGATCCGGTCCGCGGGCCAACCATCCTGGGATGCCTTCCGTGCATCAAGCCCAACTGCCATAGCAAGTCCTGAGTCTCCTACACTTGGTCAGAGCAAATAACGCGCACAGCAGCATCCTACGTCCAACAATATGCCCCCACTACTACGTCCGAGAGAGAGCGCCTCTGCATAACCGGGAAGACGGGAAATCGCAGCCCTTTGTCGCGTCCACTTGTTAATCTAGGTCATGAGCGGGCTACTGGCCTGACTCACTTTGCGAACGTATAAGAACCGATAGAACGGTACGGAAACACCTGCAAACCACGTCGACATTTGTCGACTTCTGGTCACTGTATGCCTGCTTACTTCATATGCCTTTGTGGCCACCCTTCGAATGTGATCGCGGAGCTCCCGTGCATCGTCGATTTTAGTTATCGCTCTGAGGAAATTCTCCTCGTCAGGGTTGAGCACGAGCAACGACAAGTCAAGCGGAGCTGTTGTGACCATAGCTGTCGTCAGTTTTGACGGCGCGCTGTACGTAGACTGATCTGGCCACGATACTTGACTCAGGAAGAGAGGAGCAGATATCCCCAGTGAATTCGCTGAAGCTTAAAAGGACTCGGACGCGAGGAACCATGGCATTGAGAGCAGACTACAGTAGAATGCCCATCCGCGCTTCTATTTTTAATATAAAGTTTTACAGCACCACCCACTCCCTAATTGGGCCGTATTTATTTGGGGACGTAGTGAGTGTTGGGGATGTAGCGAGTGTTGGGGTGTCCTTCGGCGCCCGCCGCCGCACTATGATCATGAGATAACCCCTTTGCTCGGTTTATTCTTGTTTATCCATGGATTGGACGATAGAGAGATTTAACGTCTTCCAGTCGAGACTCGGAGCTACTCTGCGTATTGACAACTTTGACTATGCTTTTGTGGGATATCGCCTATACTCGTCCCCCTGCTCACCGTCATGGTTCCTTCGTCTCCACGCCAGGAACTCTCATATACGAAGAACCGAGATGTGGTAGTGGGGATAGAAGCTAGGTGCAGGCCGTTCAATTGGGGGGTCCTGTCTGGTCTTTGAGGTTCAAGTTCCCTAGAACGCTTCTTCGATTCCCTCACTCCCGTGAGTGACCGGACTCCGGAGCTTGCCTTCGGTGATAAATTAGGGATCTATCGCCTTGTCAAACTTATGGTCAGCGCCTACCTACAAGTTCTGTACAAATTGTATACGTGTCACTGTTGCCACCAGCGCGCGCAAGACATGCTGAGCTGGTTAGGTTCATCCGAGTCGAACGTTCATCCTCCAATAGCCTATGGCAGGAATGGTAGTCGCTGACACTTGGCAAATACGTCTTGAACGGTCGATTCAACAGACACCCATTTCTGGTCAAGACACTACAGTACATGAATCTGTCTGCTTTGCAGTGTTACCAAAACGGTGCTTTATCTCTAGTCCTTTCGTCCCAAGGCATCTCGCTGACTCGAACGACCAACACCCGTGCCCGCGAATCCAGTAAACCAGTCTCTCCACAGATGCGTTAACAACTGATATCGGGACTGCATGGAGATAACAACTGTGACTCAAGCAGTCCTGCTCCTGGAACTTGGACAAAATGTCTCCGTAGTATTCTGCAACTGAGCGCACCGGCCTGGTCCAACGACAGTAATGCTTTTGTGGACACCATGCCAGTGTCCCGCAGCTTGTTCAAGGTCATGCGAGTATTGATCCTACCCCTTTAGGTCAAACAAGTCCATTAGGATGCGCCGTGATCCCGCTCCGCGGAAAAGAAGTTAGGCAACTCCACGTCGTTAGCCTCCTGAGTTCGAGATGACCTGCGATGCCGAAAATACGCCTTTTTGTTTTATCAGAAACCTCGTTGGTCACTGCATAGACATATCCGACGAATGGCGCGATGAAACGTCGTTAGGCTGGCTCGTGTCCAGATACAGAAGACGTGAACACACTACCGGGTAATCTCGCCGAGTTCTGACTTCGGTGGGCATTTGACGTGAGGGTTTCGGAGGACGTCCATAACAAGGTCTGCGTAGGCGCGCGGGCCATCTCCATTGACCACTTGGCAAGATACCCTCAACCGCGGCCGGCCTCGGATAGACCTACGTAAAGGGTATCCGATTCGATCCCAACAGTCCATCAGACTCGCCGTTCAAGGCTATTCTTAGAATGATGAATATAAATAAACGCTCATTTTCCAGGAACGGTCACTATCCGTCTAGTCATTTCCGGGAGGGGAGAAATGGGTGCGAGACCCAGGTAGGGTAAGAATAGATGTTTGTCTCCATACACGTCCATGTTCTGTGAGAGCATACGACTCCAGAGATTATTTGCCCGATGCGATTGTTGAGTTTGGCTGTCCGTTACCTTCACCTTCACATTTACATTGGTCAACTCGCCGCATGGGTCTTCTTACGCGTGGACTCTGGTCATGGGTATGACACTGCCGCCACTTATTAAGAAAGTCCACCACTTAGGGCGTTATCCTTGCGATCCTGTACCTGTCGAGATGCGGACGATCGACGACTATGGCGGGCCTTACTGCTGCATTACTATAAATTAGCAAGCGAGGTCGTGTCGCGACTTGCGGGCGATGTGAGATGCGTGACATTCGAAATGAGCATACCACAGTCCTCCTAGAATGGGGTTTGACGTTTGGTGGTGGCTGCGCCTTGCCAACAGTGTCCACTTGGAAGTACAGAGAAACCATCGTACAGGCGCTGAGTTCAACTCAAACCCCTCTCAAAAAGCCATAAATTGCTTGGTTGGGTCGGTCCAGGATCAGGACTTATGCACGGGCTGAAGTGTCGTACTCCTATTCAGGCTATTCTCTTCCCGGGGAGGGCCATGAGTTATTGTTAAATTTAGTTCCGAGCTGAGTGGACGTCGGAACAGCTTTTCCCTCCGAGTTTCTGTTGAGCCACCAGGTTTCTCGACTCAGACGTGTATGATGCTCTTCAGTAAGATTTGTGGTGCCAATCTCTGTGTCGGTTAACAACTTTGATGAAATCTGGTCCAGCGTTTCATAAAATATGAAGCGAAGCACTCACTGGGCGCTGTGCAGCGCCATGTTTGTGAGGTTCGCGATGTCCCACAGCCGGGCCTAAAGGGGGCATTTTTAAGTGTAATGGCAAAAAGATACCCGTTTGGGCCATCGACTTGGATAGAGAGCGTGAGAAACGCGGGCTCTGATGTTTCATCCTGGTCCTGGGTGTGACCAAGTCTTGTCGAACGTGAAGAACACAACACCGCTCATCTGCCTCTGCCTCTGCTTAGTCAACTGCTAAAGGTTTCGTGCTCGGATTTGTTGTCGGTTTCGTCGGGATGGATGGCTTTGGTATTGTTTACCTCATCGAAAATGCTCAACAATTTTGGTCAGGTGCGTTGTGAGGACACCCCGCCACCACCCCAATTTTGCTGACACATTTCTGTTAGAGCTTGAGGACATTCTCAAAATTCCAGGAAATGCTTCCCTTTCCCTCATAGACGCTACGCTAAAGCGCTCGATAGCCTTTTGTGCCTCGTATCATGGTGTGTCGTCAACCCCTACAACGGCTGTGTTGTGCTCATGCTTAGCACCTGCAGAACAATATTTACAGAGCCCTTTACAGCTTGAGCATGCGTGTAACTTCATCCTCGATTCCGAGCTCTTTGCGTTTCATTCGGAGCGCATGTGCGAGATCCTAACTGATGAAGCAGCAGGGGTTAATTTAAATTGCGTTATTCCTTCATGCCCAGACGAACTGATGTGACGTCCATTAGAATACGGATCCGCACGCGCAATTAATGCTGTACAATGTTCTGCTTTTCCATGGCCGACGTAACACGACATTCCTCCGCTCACACAAGCGCTGGCAGCTCTTGATCCCCCTCCTCATGGACCATGTCCTCGTTGACATTGACCCCGACATTGAGGACACGTTTTCCGGCTTGGCACCCACTTCAGGTCCAAGCACAGGCTGGAAGGGACTCGCTATCCCCATCGAGGCAAGGCTGCGGTCGTTATCCGTGCGACTCCTATACGAAGTCTGCCGATCGTCCGCGATGACCATTACAGATCTCAGTTTGTTTCTTCACTTGCTCTTCTATTTAACCTCTCCCCCCCTCATTTTCGTTTTACAGAGGTGTTTAACGACACTTTTTTGGACAAGTTGTTTGATCTTGTCGAGCAAACCCGCAGCATGCAAGACGAGACATTCAACTACTCCGTTATCAAGCTTATTGTGGGCATTCCGTTCCATCTGGCACCTTTTGCCGTCTAACAGTATGTGTAGATTGCGCTTAACGAGCAATTCATGGTCGCAGAGTTTACCGCTAAACCACAAAATGATGTCACGAATTCCCAAAACCGTATATTGCACGTACTAATACGGCGGCATGGTACGAGTCAAACTTTCGGTGAGAACTTGATATTCATGCTGAACCGCGCTGGTGAGTAATTTGTGTGCATGTTGTCTGCCCTCACTTGAACGGTCGGATCAGGACGTACCCCTGAGGATCTCGTCATGCAGTTACTTGTTTTGAAGATCTTATATATACTCTTCAACACCAAGGGGCTATCGGAATACTTCTATACGAACGATCTTTGCGTCCTTGTCGATGTCTTCCTTCGGGAAATCGTCGACCTAGACGAAGAATCCGAATCGGTCTGTTGTCTTTTTGACTATGTGCCAAGCTCTGATCTCGACTGTTTACAGCTCCGGCACACATTCTTGCGTGTGCTCCATCCTCTTCTCACCAAAACGCAACTGCGTTCACTCCCATATAAACGACCTCAAATTGTCCGTGCACTCGAGTCTCTGATCGCACACCAAGAGATTCGTGAAGTCAGCTCAACGACGAAACGTCTCGTCGAACGATGTCTCAACGGCGAGTGGTGTGTGCAGCACCGTGCGTCAAGCAGCGTTGGACGTGTTGCTGCGGAGTCTGAGTTGCAGCGCACCGCGAGCCCAAGTAGCGACGGCGTGGCCGTCCAGTACCTCACACCGAAGCTACCAGGTGGCCCTGTACCAGTCACTACTGACTCGTCACTCTGGCGCCGCCACTCTATTAAAGGCAGTCGGAGCGCGGACAATTTGCGTGAGATGGTCACAGCAAACGCAAAAGCTTCGTCGCGTGCGCTCGATATTCTCTGCAAGCCTGGAAACGATAGCTCTCTTACCCTTGCCACTACGTCACAACCTAGCGCAGCCGCGACGCACCGTCATGCTCATCAACACCGCGATCGCACAGGCTCTGAGACCCTCGCCAATCAGCGGCCCGCTGACCTACGCCCGCGGTCGCATCTCCCGAGCCCGCGCGAGAGCAACCTGCCGGTCCGTCACAACTCGCTGGGGACGGAGCCTCACGAATCCACATCCCTGGTGTCGGGTGGTCGTGCGCCTGCCTCGCCGCCTGCCCCATCGCCTCTCTCACCTGCATGTGGGCGTTCCTTTGACGCTCGCGTCCCACCGAGTCCCGCAGGTAGTGCGATGAGTGGCACGTCATCGGTGGGTAGGACGAAAAAGGTTCAGCGCCGCTCGCCGCCCGCGCCGCCGAAACGTAGGAAGCCTCCGGCAGTGCCCGTACGCGTTGGCACGTCGAATAGTGGTGCGGAAATCGCCGCAATCGCATCGTCGACATCGGCACCAGCGATGGGCAAGGTCGGCAAGATCTAATACACACCTAGGTCTAGGTCTCGGTGTCTCTACTCAGAGTATGATGCAAGTCATTGTGGTCTATATTAGCCACCTGAATGTCAAGCTGCTTCGTCTCGCCTCACATTACTTATCACCTTGTTGCATACTCCTTTCATGTCATTGTCGTGAGTGAGCCTTCCTCATTTCGCATTGTAATAGATATATGCATGTGCATAACACGCGATACATTTCGCTGGTGTCTGCGGTTAGCGTAGTCATGGGCCAGGAAAGCGCCTCCATCGTCCTCTGGAAGTGGGAACTAGTTGAACATAAACCAGAAGCCAGGGTAACATTTCAATATCGATCGTAAATCAGAATACAGTCGTACCACATAGCTATCACGGGACGCGTCAGGAGATTGCAAGTATCAATCAACACAGCGAGCATGAGGGAAAGGAAATCCGGTCAAGTGGTGATCCTAACTTCAAGTTCAGACCGTTCTTACCAGTCTGTGAAGGAGCTGCTCGATATTGACAAACCGGCCATTGAGGTCATCAAACTGTCCACCGAGCAGTAAAGTCATCGAACCGCGACTGCATGCAATTGAGACGGTCTTCTATAGCGAGTCTCTCCTCGGTTGAAACCCCTGTTTGCTCTGATATGTCATTGTTGCAAGTCACAACTCATGGCTACGACTACCCTCCGAACCTACCGCGTGTTCCGTGCTCCCATCGTCCGCTTGGAGCATCTGCGTCCGAGTCGCTCCCACCTTACTTTTATCGGCTCACCACACTTTGTCCCATTTCCCCAAACGTCCTTCGTTTCTGCATTCCCGCCCGTATTTACCGTCATGGTCGCGTCGCCCCACCCCTGCTCCCGCCCCTTCAAAACGCCATGACACGACTTGTTTCGCGACAGGCCCTTCCGTGAACTTCCCCATGTTTTCCATCTCATATTCCGCCGTACTCCACCACCACTCTGCGTGTGTCTGCCCATTGTGGTTTCCTTTTCGTACGTATCCCACTCCTAACGCTGCGACCTTACGAGGAAAAGACGTTCCCCTCGGCAGCAGCCCATTCCTCGCGCTCGCACCATCCCGTTACTGTCCCATTCCTCTCTCTCCATATCACTATCTCTCGCCGTCACGGTACCTGAGTGGGGAGCAGCCCCAGCCCCAGCCCACCCAGTGCGTCGTCTGCTCCCGGGAGCATCCGCGTCATTTGCGTGGTGCTGATTTTTATCTTGGTATTTGTTTTCCCATTGCTACAGCCGTCCTCCCCCTGCGTTTTTCTTCATAACCGACGTCTCTGCTCCCTCATACATCACGACGCGAACACCTCCTATGTTTCCGCCCGATCACTTTCCTGCGTCTTACCTCTCCTCCCTCACCCCAGTGTCGCTGACCACTGTTCCCATTTTACGATAAGTCCTTCTGTGGCCCCATGCGCTGAGCTATCCTTTTCACGTTTGACCTGCACCTCGTTCCTTTCCTCTTCCCCCCCGCCAAGTTTTTCACCACACATTCTTCCGTATTCCACAACCGCTGTGCGCATGGCTGCCGGATTGGGCCTTCGTGTTCCTGTCGTACACATCCCAGTTCCAAGCGCTGTGATCCATGGGGAACAAGCTTTCCTTTCCCGCTATCACCCAGTCTTTGCGCATGTGCAGTCCCGTTTTGAGCCCCATCACTCTTTCTTCATGTTCACCATCGGCCAATCAGCTGTATTCCGCCCGTGCCTGTATGCCTGTCCCCTCCTTTATATGGCTCCTCTCTTCGGGAAGCGCAACTGGTGTCGCCCCGATTCTCCAGTGCTGCCAACACACTCCTTCGAACGCTCTCTCGCTCCAGCGCATAAGAGATGCAACTGCTCACGTATCCTCCCACAGACCAACACAGTCGCGGTGTATCACGACGAGTCTTACCGGCATGTGTAAAGGTCATCACAGTTACCACATTCGAACAGCTCTCCCCTGCTTTCTATTGATCACCGGAAAGAGCGAGCGACATCGGAAGCGACCAAGAACTTGAGTAGCATGTCGAATTTTCCACTCAGTTGACTCCACGCCCCACCTGAAGGTGCGCAAGATACTTTTCGTTTTCTTGTTGACCTTGCAGGCCGTCCGATTGGGAGTTTATGTATAATACAGGCTCTCATATCACCAGAAACGTGAGCACAGCCTATCATACTACCAGAGTCATCTCTAATCCATACCTCTTCCTTGTTGCACCCACTAGCTAAATCCAGTGGACCCTTAATATTCTCCGTTGCGGTGCGGTCAGCGTTTTGTTGGATATGCGTCTCTCTGTGGGGATGCCTTTGATCTTTGGATTACCCTCACGGTGCTATACGCTTTACTGATAGTCAGTCACCCACAGCGATCTCAAATTCAAGGACTTAGGGTTCCACCTGCTGCGATCATGAATATTGCTCTTCGTGTCTACGGACAATGTGTTACACAAAACGAAATTCCGACATGGATTTGGCTGTCACTGTCACTAGAATGACTTTCGCGATCAGCGGGTTTCTTCCGTGGTGGTGTTACAAGCCACACATCCATCCAGTGAATGAATTCTGTGTGGACACGCTCCATAACCTAAGCGAATATTGCACTTCGACTAGAGCCACAGCCTCCCTCACTAATACGTAGATCCCTCAAACCTCTGTCTGATAAATTGCTACCACCACTATTCGATGAGCTCTCATAAGTACGTCGAAATACCTTACTGGTTCCGATTGTAAACGTACCTGGCTTTGCACACTACTGTGACTAATCCCTATTCGGGCGCACCCGAGTCCTCGGGCTCTCAACCATCGCTAAACATTCATCCCTTGCGCCTCTCCGATCGATGGATGGCGCTTCTAAGATCTGCAAGTCGGGAAACTGCGTCGTACATTGCTAGAAGGAATCAAGCACGGACCCTAAGTCTTATGCGCTGCGCACTCAACGGTCACTTGTGTGATGCAGACCATATTTCTCCACGTGTAACAATCGGAGCGTCCCCAGACAATGTTCTCCTAGACATATTCGGATTCTACCGAGTGGCGAAAATCAGCTATGTTGGTTCATGGCCGTGGCGGTGGAATGGGCTGGTGTACTGTACATGTGCTGAAGGTGGCGATACTTCGTGTTTGCTATCATCGCTCCGTCTCGATCTGTGCCTTCGCCGCACATTCAACACACCTGTGAGGGAGACGTTGGATGTCTGGCCGCCCTTGCCCGTCAAAATAGACTTGGAGCTTCCCTGTGATGGGGATAAACTAACATCATTGCCACACTCGAGCACCGTGACCGCATATGTATCCCGGATTTGGCTTTTCAATGTAACCAACTTCACTTTCCGGCAGTGCTGGTGAGACTGCCCCGGCACTTCGAGTCCCGATATGTTCTTAGGTGGATCTGCCCCACGCCTACAAGCACTCTTCTCGAGAGGCATTCCATTCCCGAGATTGCCAGGACTTCTTTTTTCTTGCCAGCGACCTTTCTTATCTCCCTTGAGGGTATACCGCATGTCGGTTACATTTCACCCGCGGAAATGGTGACAGGCCTATCCGCATTGACTAGGCCCGCATACATACCTTACCCGCGGCCATCGAATTCGAATCCCCTGCATCTCGCCCCAATCGAAGAAGCCAACTGAAGAAGCCAACATCCACCTCCTGAGCGGCTCCACTCGAAATCTCAAAATCGTTCAATCAATTGGTCCTACAGTAGACTCCCTCCTAACACATACCAGGTATAACCCATCCTCCCCCTTAGGACATATATTTGCGGATTTCCCAAGTTGACGCCTTTGCAGTATGGCTCTCTCCTGAGACTCTCGCATACCCCATACTCGAGTCCTTAATAACCCATACCTCTGGGCCCTTCCCGAGAGGTATGCGTTAGGAGGGAGTCTACTGTATCTATTATGTGACTGGGGGTACAGTAGTGGGGAATGATCGCTCTTTATTCAAATGCCGGTTGTCCCACTGTGGTCGAACCCGACAGCCCAATATGGTAACCTTTTTGAGTTCGACCCTTTTTCTTTCTTACGAGTTGTTCGCGGGCGTCTGTGGCGGCGAGCAATTGTGAGATGGGGATGGCACCCGACGACGCTGATACCGCCACTTGAACTGTATTTTGTATGCTTCGTCGTGATGTCTACACTTTCAAGTTTGCGGAAGCCGCCGCGTCGCTCTTTTTCCAACTGGCAATGCTCAAGATTATGCTTCTATGTTGCTTCACGTTCGTTATTCAGCACCTTCTCCATCATCGCCCCTTGGCTTACACAATACTATACTACTATAGCGATCTGACATGCCCCTTAGCTGGGTCGCGTCCTTCGGTTCGCTGTACGCTGGGTCTGCTGGTTTCTACACTGCTCTCTCACGAGTTGTGGGGAAGACCTAGAGCCGCATGAGATTCCGTTAGATAGAGTTCGTAAGACGACCTCGACACTCGCACAAAATTGTAACCGCGAGCGGATACAAGCGCGCATGTGGGTCTCTGCGCTCTGAAATTTGACTCCTACACGCGGCCGATGACGCCCTCGGGCCCCTCGGAGCCCATAACAGGCACTTCATGCGGCTCGCCCGGGTCTGTCGATCTCAGTGGCCCGGGGCCGTCCACAGGCGCATCGAACTCTGACGCGTGCTGCGTCGACGAGCTGCCTGTCCCCGCGGCCGTGGTCGTCACCGTCCCAGAGAATGTCTTCATCAAGAAGGACGGTTCATCCTCCGGCACTGTGGATAGGCCGTCGCGCCCGAGGCTGAACATAGTATCCGACGGTTTTCGCCCTTTGCGCTCTTTCGCAGCGAATACCAAGGCCGAATTGACTTGTTGACGGGGACGGTTGAAGCCCCAGAGCGTCATCTCAGAGTACATGACGCTGTCGGAGCGGGAGGCGAAACTCCTAAGGCGGATGGTGATGCGTGACATCATTGCCACGGTGAGACTAGGAAGGGACATGCCAAGGCGAGGATAAGACTGAGAACAACAGGGTGGGGCTTGGCGTACCAGAGTTCGAGTCTAGTGGTGGACGGAGCGACACGGCCCGATGGTCAGACGAGATAGACGAGTAAAAGAGGAAGGAGCCTACTGCGCAGTAATGTTTCGGACACCTAAATTAGCCCCAATTATCATAACCGTCAAGACCAGAGTGATGACACAGATGACGCTGATTTCGGAATGGCTGAGTGAATAAAGCACGCAGGCCGTGCTTGTAATTGCGCACCTGTAGTAGAGCAAGCCTTCCTGAAGCATGACGACGAACAACCGACTGGGATTTTTGGCGGTAACAAAGCTTGCCGTGCGTCTAAGGGTGAGAGCAATCACAACCGTGTCGTACAGGAGGGGAAGCCAGGCGGATGACGATGCGATCGAGCCACTGCAACGGATTGGTTACATCTTCAAAGTATATAGAAAAAAACAAGGAAGTGACTGACACACTTGGGTCAAAAATCATGGTGCATGCTGACAGGCGAATAAGCACTTTGCGGGCGGGAAAGAATGCATGGTCTAAAGGCTTACAGTCGACGAGGGGATATGCCGGATGGGGCACGGCTGTACCAAAATCAGCGTGGGAAAGGATGTAGATGATGCAGACGTACGAATGCCACGCGTCAGCAGCCAGGAATTGAGTCCGAGGAAAGTACAGAGGATAGCGAGTACAACAACTTGAACTGCCAAGACCCGGGGATACAGAGCACGTACCCTAGGATACATACGTCAGGCATCTGTAGAATGCTTCCTGGCGGGCTGTCGGCGCGGCCAGACATAATACTCACCGCACGAACATCATCAAGGCTACTACCGAGAGTCCAATCATTTGCAAAGATCCTTCAAAGCGAACAAAATGACTACATCTGTGAGCCTCAATGAGCTTCGTGCAGCGACTAAACAAGAATTTAACACTTGCGACTAGTAACAAGCAAGTTCAGACTCTGTTTTCCCAATCCCAAGGGGAAGTCAGCTGAACAGGGCTCACCTCCGGGTCCCAGGAAGTGCGAAAATATGCCCAAAGATTAACGATAAAACTCAGGGGAATGAGATAGCGGTTCTGGGGGAGGAAGGGTTCACCCATGGGTGTCAGTCGACTAGCGCAGAGATGCATCGAACAAAGGCACTGACCAAGAGAAAGAGATAGATAGCTGGAGGTGGTCCAATTGGTCACCAGCAATGCGTAGTAGCAGATCCGGACTTACGCAATCCCATTCTGCCCTTCCATATGTATTCAAGCTGTGCGCTCGTTCAGATCGCGAATGACACACGAAACATGCGAGTTGACAGCACCTCGTCGGAAAACGTGATGATATGATCCCACACAAGTATTGTGAAGCTTGCCAATCCGACATACTATCCTCAATGTAGATAACACAACCAGTTAGAGACGCGTAGGCTTGTACGCACCCTCGTCAACAAGCTGTATGATGATGCGCTTGAGTAACTAATTACGATTAGATCACGTGAATACGCACGACTCCCAGTAATCTTTGACGATTACGTCATTACTCGGAATGTTCAAGTTATCCATGAGCGTGTTCAGAATCAAGTTGGACTACGTGATTAAAGCCTAGTTCATGAATCTCGTCAGAGAGGGAAAGAAAGCGAGGGGCTATGGCGGTGGGTTATAACTTAAGTAGAGGTCGGACAAGATACAAATCATAGCAAGGTGATCCGCCACAAACCCGGTTCCATCACTTCCATGATCGGTCACGTCCGTCGTTCAGGGTCACTTCAGGCACTGGCACTACAGTAGACTCCCTCCTAACGCATACCTCTCGGGAAAGGCCCAGAGGTATGGGTTATCAAGGACTCGGAGTATGGGGTATGCGAGAGTCTCAGGAGAGAGCCATACTGCAAAGGCGTCAACAACAACTCGAGAAATCTGAAAATGTATGTCCTAAGGGGGAGGATGGGTTATACCTGGTATGTGTTAGGAGGGAGTCTACTGTACATGATCAGATGACTCTCTGGCTCTTACACTACAGTCAACTCTCATATAAGTACCCCCTCCAGAGTACACCAGAGGGTATGCCTTTTGGGGAGTATGTCCTGTCAGGGAGACAAATAAAATTGCTAAAAAAAGTCTACTTTTTGGCTACTCCGAGTCATAGCTACCGATGATGGAAGTAATCAGTGATAACCGTCTCCCTCACATTCTGAGCAAATCTGATGGCTGGTAATCCCAAGAAGTCCTTCATCCTTGCAGGCAACAGGGTCATTGATGCTATCAATGTATGTGATGACTGATGAGATGGCTCGCAGAGCCTCAGCAGGGGTCAGAGAAGGCGGAATAGGTGTTGGGTCAGGATCGTCACTGTCATCACAGCCTGTGATGTTGCCACATTCATGCTTTCCCCGTGCATCCATCGTCGCGAACTGGCATCCCCCGGGTGCTGGGAAGTACCCCCGGGGCCCGATACCCAACACATCCTTCGCATCCGGACGCCTCTCACTCTCCTGGGCCTGTTCAGGATATTCCACTATCTTCTTGCAGAGCCCTTCCGCTGGTTCGAACGCCTCACGTGCTGCGGTATGCACACGCCCGTGCTGACTCGGGCGTTTCAGCACGGTGACGCGAACTCTAACAAGCTTGTGGTTTGGTTCATATGCGCCCTCGAGGTCTTGACGGGGTGTAACGGGTGTTATATGCCGAGAAATACATTGTGGCTCGCAGCAAATATTCAAGGGGTCGAACATCTCCGTGTTCTTGTTGGCACAATCGAGACAGAACAACCGAGCCCCGCCGATGGGACCAAGACAAGGATCACACACCCCGCCTCTGAGGTCTGTGTTACTAAAAAAGCACCAGCCCTCACCACCTTCGGGACTCACAGATGCCAGCACGTCAGTGCACATGTACGATTGATCTTGGAACCGTAGAAGCAAGCATCCGCTGGTGTAAGCCGCTGTGCCGCCATGCATACCCGTTTGGTCTCTTCAATATCGAGCGGCTTACCAAAGAAGAGGTCACGGACTGTCAGGGATATGTACGTTTCCCGGTCATTTCAGCGCTGAGAAAAGTATGGCCATGACCGCTCCCGACGTATATAGTTTCGCACGGCTACATTTGCGAACCTCCACAGGGAACGAGGTTTGCTAATCGAAAGTTTATAAATACAAGGGTATACAATGAGATACTAGAGATAGCGAGGTGGAAATCGGCGGGGCTCCATTAGGCAACGAGTCTTTAAATTGACCAGATCGCTGCAGTCCCCAGTCAAGGCATCACGTTCTGGATCGAAGTAGCCGTAGGTCGGAAATGTGTTTCATCCACCCCTCGACGTAAGTTGGGGATAAACTTGGGTGTTTTACGGTAACAACTAACCGCGATCACGGGATCGAGGGTACTGTATGCATTGCACCCGTACCCGGCAAAACCCGTGGCGCTTACCCGTGCAGATTCGTAACGTAAACTAAACCCCTCATCAGGCCATCATAACGAGGCAACGATAACTGTTCGTGTTAACGCATGAACAATGGTCGTTGCCTTGACACATACTGGTCCTGATTTGTATGCAGGTTGCACCATGGCTTGATAGGCTTTAATGCCCCACAGCCTCCTCATCACGCACCTGTGCTGTCTCTGGCTGAGGGCAAGGCCAACGAAGTTGATGTGGCCTTTCCCTCAGCCAGAAGTGCACAAGCTGCAAGGGCTCGTCAATGACCGGTTGACCGTCTGACGGTCAACAGTTATTGACAAACCCTCTTGAAATCTTCAACTGACTTCTTGATTTTTTTATCTTAGCCTTCTGCATCTGACGAGGATCAGTCGGCGATGTTTGACAGCGCATGAGGATGCAACATACTAGTTCTGGGGGTGGCGGGGGCAGCGGGAGGGGATGAGCGTGGGCGTGGTGTACAGAAGGTGACGCTGGGGGCATAGAAGGGGCCGATACAGGAGGTCGGCAGTGGTGATTGTGATTGTTGTGGTGCCGAGGGCAGCAGCGGCGGCCGCGGCCGTGGTGGTAGAGGTGGTGATGGTGGCAGCAGCAGCATCGCATCGTCGACATCGGCACCAGCGATGGGCAAGGTCGGCAAGATCTAATACACACCTAGGACTCGGTGTCTCTACTCAGAGTATGATGCAAGTCATTGTGGTCTATATTAGCCACCTGAATGTCAAGCTGCTTCGTCCCGCCTCACATTACTTATCACCTTGTTGCATACTCCTTTCATGTCATTGTCTGAGTGAGCCTTCCTCATTTCGCATTGCAATAGATATATGCATGTGCATAACACGCGATACGCTTCGCTGGTGTCCGCGGTCAGCTTAGTCATGGGCCAGGAAAGCGCCTTCATCGTCCTCTGGAAGTGAGAACGAGTTGAACATAAACCAGAAGCCAGGGTAACATTTCAATATCGATCGTAAATCAGAATACAGTCGTACCACATAGCTATCACGGAGGAACGGGAAAGGAATTGCAAGTACCAATCAAACACAGAAAGCATGAGAGAAAGGAAATCCGGTCAAGGATCATGGTGATCCTAACTTCCGACCGTTCTTACCAGTCTGTGAAGGAGCTGCTCGATATTGACAAACCGGCCCTTGAGGTCATCAAACCGAGCAGTAAAGTCATCGAACCGCGACTGCATGCAATTGAGACGGTCTTCTATGGATCCGAGTCTCTCCTCGGTTGAAACCGCTGTTTGTTTACGTTCCTCAGGTGCCAGGCAGCGAATGAGGTGGTGATACTCGGTATGTTTCCCGGAGCTTCGCATAAGGTCTGAGGCGCCATCTGCATCGCATGTATCGCATATGAAAAGATCGTCTGACAGAGCAGGATCGCACGTCAGAACCTCAGTGAGCAGATCAAATCCTTAAGGCTGACCTTCGCAAACAATACAATACCAACACGGGAACGAAAGAAGACCGTTGCACTTGCCACATGTAGGCAAGTTTCTGTCTTCTTGAGTCTGTGATGATGGCCCGGGATCCTGTGTCACGTTTTGTAAAGTCTCATCTTCCGGCCTTGGAGAAGTATCCACAACGTTCGATGCATTCGCCGCGTCAAGTCCAGTATCCCTCTTCTGTGGTTGTTTGGAAAATGTTGCAATCTTCCTGCAGAGTTTCTCCACTCGTTCGAACGCAGCACATGCCTCAGCATATGTACGACCGCGTTGGCGCCTCTGCTCAACGGTACGAAACTTGACGAGCCTATGGTTTGGTTCATGTGCGCCGTCGAGGTCTTCGCGGTATGTCACGCGCGCGGTGACACATTGCGGTGCGCAGCAAAGATCCAGAGACTCGTAAAATACTGTGTTCTTGCTAGCACAATCAAGACACAACAGCCGAGCACCACTGATGAAACTAAAACATGAATCACAACATATATTCCTACGGACGGTGTCAACATTGGAAACCAGCAAGTATCGCGTCCAAAGACCCACTTATGCACCGGCGTATGCGCGCGTATGTGGTTGATTTGAGAACCGTAGAAGCAAGCATCGGCCGGTGTCAACCGCAGTGCAGCTGCACAGAACTGTTGAAACTCTTCTTCGTTAGGCGCGGTTCTAACGTACAAAGAACGGAGTGTGAGGGAGATAAACATCTTCCGGTCATTTCGACGCTGAGAAAAATACGACCATGACCAACGGTCCCGACGTATGTCGTTTCGCACAGCTGCGATTGCGAATCTCCACAGTGAGCGGGGTTTGTTATCCGAAAGATCTTTGATACTAGGGTATACGGTGAGATAACGAGGCTGAATTCGGCGAAACTCCATCTGGCCAAAGGAGTTGTCTGGATCGGCCGACATGCCCCAGACGCCGGTCAAGGCATCGCGGTCTGGATCAAAGTGGCCGTTGAAGAAAACGAGCCAAGATGAATTCGGGAACGACATCTGGAACTTGATTTGTATGACATCATTTTCGCCCTTGGACCAAGACCCAGAAATGGTGTAGCGCCCTCTATTCGACCAGGCATTGGCCTTGAAGTTTTGCTCGCCGTCAGCAGGCTCGAGTACGAATGTCATCATCGTATCAGTTCCGCTGGTCTCTCGGATGCCGTCCTCTTCATAAAAATAGCCGTGCCAGTGCCCCAAACTGTACCGCATGATTAGAAGATGCGAAGAGAGGAGGCATACAAATGAAAAGGGAGCGCACAGGTCCTTCAACGGCAGTTGAACATCGCGATAGCTTGGAACGTCCTCAGTTGAATGTCCGTCATATACCCAATAATCAAGAGCCAGCTCGTCTGTGGTCCCATACTTCAAAACAATATCTTCCGGTTTGACATTTTCATCTTCGCTTGCGTCGTCATAAGGTATAACTGTTGAAACAAAATCCGCGACGTGGTCCACGGACCACAAAATCGTTTCATCATGGTAGTATTTGAACTACAAGATAAATACGTCAGTAGGTAGAATAGCCCGAAAGAAAAAATAAATAGCTTACAATTCCGTAAGCAAAGTTTTGGAATTGTACCTTGGGGTCGAGTTTTTGCTGAGAAAATATAACTACGTGCGTTAATCTGGTCTGCGTGCCGCGTTGCTGAGGATAGGGCAGCTGACATACTGGCGAGGTCATCCACGCGGTACTTAATAGCATCCCTAACATATGAAATACTTTCCGCCCCAGACAGAAGCTCACGGGAATCTAAGACCTTCGTCCGCATGATTCGCATAATCTCGTAGTGGTGCTTCATTAGCAAGTACAGCAATGGAAAGACGGTCTACAATATTCAGATGAGTTGAGGATAGTGCTGAGCATGTTGGGAGTGCTGACCTTTTCGATGCGACCCACGCCCGTTATGAGTGTGAGGGTATCAGAGCCGTCGATGATATAGTCTACCGCTTTCAGGTTGCTGCCTAACCGAGCTTCCTCTTCTTCCAGATACGACTGGAATTTTTCCAAATTATCTGACCTAGGTTGCAACTGGAGCACAGCGGCAGTTAATCTGTGAATATGCCACCAGACCCTGGCAAAGTAGCTATCGATATGCTCCCGGTTGGAAGAGAGCACCTCGGCGCGAACACCTTCCATCTTCGCAAACAGGTTTTCGATCTTCTCAGCGTAGTCGGTAATCGATGACCTATATCCTGTCATGGATTCAGTAGGGCGTGAGATAGGAGATGGCCTGCTCACCTACTGCCCAGAAAGCTACCCAATGGAGGAGGCTATACAAGTCATGAGATGGCGATTATTTGGTTGTAAGTAGGACTAACCTCCAGTCCTCTGGCCTAGAGCTCGTGAAGCGATTCATCTCTGTGATAGTGATAAAGCCCGAGGCATCGTCGTCAAATGCCTCCATAATAGGCTGCAACTGCATAACATTGATGAATTTGATTGCCCATGCATCTGAATTCTGAGAGTTGTCGACTGTAGCGATGCTGCTCATCCCGCGAACAGTTGGAGTCTCCGAGGCGAACATCTCCAGGTAATGGTCTCTCAGTGCGAGGACAAAATGTCGAGCTTTAACGTTTCCATGCCAGCCCTACAGAGACAATCAATTTCAATGCTCTCGATGAAAGGAAGGCACGACCACATTTACCATTTCCGTCCAGATCTTGTGAATTGTCTGAAGAGAACAGCAGGTTATAGTCGTACATTTAGACTTTTATAACGAATAGGCCTAGCAAAATAACACTCACGCGGTCGAGGATGCGTTCATGGGGACCACCTTTCACCTCCTGGATGACGCGGTCATTCCCCCGCTCGAAAACACGTGTCAGCTCGTCGATAATCTGGCGTTTCTGCTCATCGAACTTGCGGAGGAACAC
Organism: Lactarius sp. MG50; assembly: GCA_003314065.1. Taxonomy (NCBI): domain Eukaryota; kingdom Fungi; phylum Basidiomycota; class Agaricomycetes; order Russulales; family Russulaceae; genus Lactarius; species Lactarius sp. MG50. The sequence continues at coordinate 69,872 of QLOZ01000389.1, forward strand.
TGCACGGTTCTTCTCCGCGGCAGCATCAGGCTCTTCGAAGATCTCCTTTCTAAGATCATCTGCACTCCGATTTGCGGCAGTAGTCTTTCCTCCTTGGGTACGATGCCCCTCTGCACTGGGAGCACCTGAGAGCTTGCTTGCGGTTTCCTCCAGGGAAAGTAGCAGTTTGTCGTCATTCCTGAGAGTCTTTACGCTGCTATTTTCACCCACGAGCTCGGAGAGTTGTCTCTGCTTAGGGCTGACCAGTTGCTGGAATACAGCAATCATAACGTTCATCCTGTGTCCAAGTTAAGCACGATTAGGAGAGAAATACAGGTATGAGAACTTTTCATCGAGTGATTTTGTTTGATCTCCAATGGTATCAAGTTTGGCATTGGCCCTCTCGACACCTCGGTTCGTGTAGATGGATAGTTCAAACTCAATTTCATGGCGCCGCTTCGAGAAAAGTGTCACATAGCTCAGGAATTTGTCATCCCAGAGTGGCCCCTGGACCACCTTCGCCAAAAGTTTTTTTTTCGCATACGTATCGCAAGCATTCGAACAGAGTTTGATGTCATTTGCAGTACCCTCAATAAGGGGTGTCAAACGACCCGCAATATTTCTTCCATCAGGTGCAATGATCTTGTCATGCTCTGCTGGCACGTCTTTGAGGCTGCATCATATGAGTTAAGTACGATAGATGAATAATCTCGCCCACATGAGTAATACGTTCATCATATCCTTCATCTCAACATACAGTGCAATGATCTTCTTTTCGTTGTCACGACGCTTCAGTTCGAGTGTGTATACAGTCTTGAAGGCCATGACAGCAACTGCCTTCTGAATCACTTCATGGCCACGCGTATCATAGGTTCAACGTACCGCCGATGAAGGGATGCAAGTCTGCCACTGCATCCAGAGCGTTCATAAAAACAGGCATACCCTCGAAAAACCTATCAATCTTCCTCTTCACAATATCACTTTGTTCGACAGCGCCTGCAGATGCTGTAATGAGGGACGTGAAGGGTGCGATGTTCCCCTGTGCCGAAGCAACTGCGTCATCTAGAAGCACGGATCAGTTTACAGCAGAAAAACGTACGCTAGGCACCGACACTGAGGACGCACCAGCAGCATTAAGTCTGCGACTCATGTTAGAATCATTGGGGCCGTCCTTGACCGCGTTCCAGGCTTCAGCAAGCGTGTCTGACACGGGATTCCGAACCGGCATGATTTCTGTGTGAGGTACCATAGACAGATCGGTAGGGAGAACATTAAGACCTGCGGCGGGAAGCGGCGTTGACGGTGGCATTTCGCGTATTCCGGCATCGGATGTAGGGTTTTCAACCTTGGATAATAAGGGAAGTGTAGATGTCGCCTGAGATGGGTCTGTATGATCATCTGTAGTCGCTGTTTCCTTCCTGGACCTCTTCCAAGATCGAGGTATGATAGACATCGGTTCGGAAGCCTGTCGCCGCTGCTGAGGCGCTTCATCGGAGTTGTCAGAAGGCGGTATCCTTCCCGCATCCGCAGAAGTCGAACGCGCAAGGCTCGGTTGGTTGAACTTCCTCAACGAATGGGAGAAAGACCTATATAGGTGCATTGCCGGCGGGTCTAACCGAGTTTTGTAAGACCAGGAATCACGTCTCCCCGGTGTTTGGTTAATTACCGGGTGCAGTCAAAAGTGAGGACCAGAGATCAAAGCAGGTGAAGCAAGGCGAGTTGGACCATCGATCATCAATATCAATCAATGTAGACGCTCGGAACCATTTCCAGTCCAGCGCTCACTGTCAGCGGGACCGAAAAGCCTCCGCAAAGGAAACTTCCTAGACTGGCCTGCCCAATACATGTTGCTGATCTTCAGCACTGCACGGACCGCTGTGTCATCCCACCCTCCACAGTCTGATCACCACTTGGTGAGAATACGAGGGACTCCGTGGTGCCCTATACATCGAGTTTCTGTTGAGTCCCAACGAGCAATGACCGCCTTGTGGCCATTTAGCACCGTCTGAATATGAGTTCGGTTTTGGCGGATAAAAGCTACAAGAGCGGGAGGCACGCACCACAATCTCAACGTAATATCCTGGGTGTAACCACTGGTCGCGGATGCAAGCGGTTTTGGACGTCGGGGGGTGATGCGATCAGGACCTTTGGTGGGTGATTGCAGTGACGGGTGTGGTGACGGTGAGACCAGTAATACCAGACGGAGCTATCGCTGAGACCTTGAAATAATCCCTTTGGTGATGGGAATGGTCGGGCAGTACATGTACATGCGCTATATCTGACAGTGCCCCCACATCATGCATCGTGCATCACTGGCATGGGTCGCGAGTGCGGCCCACCGGCACCGGCCCGGGCACGTCAACTGAGGGGAGGGACCGTGGCACACTTAACTTACTAAATGCTTCGCAGTTAGTTTATGGAATTCATATATGCTCGAGTCGTATCACAGTATTCTCATGCTGCACATAAGTTCGACGTTGGATTGAATCGACTGGGAATATAGTCGAACTCCTCACAACACCCATTCCCTTATATTCTATACGCTCCACCAACTTGGTGAGCAGGGAGCTTGAAGTTCAACCCATACCCCCTCCATGTATCGTCCAGGGTATGGGATATGAGGGATCCTACTGTCCTATAAAACACTACCCGGCCCTCTACGTCGGTTCAGTTGGGCCCGGTTCGATTCGGACGCTGGCCCATCAGCGGCGACAGACATACTATGGAAGGCTTACCGTCCATTTCGTAGACTTCTCACCTGCATGCCCCGGAAAGAATATCAAGGCCGAGATCTGTGGGACATGACATTGTATTCGCAGTTCTTGCCGCTTTTTATCGCGCAGCCCCCCGCCATGTCTTCGTCCCAGTATGACAAGAACTCCAGAAGGGCCGCCAAAATTTATCACGCGAGACACCTACGACCGTTTCACGACACGCGCACGCGCGCAAACAAATCTCCGTACCCCAGCACCGCGTCCTGAATAACTCAATACCATTATCTGCAAGGGAATAATTAACATACAACTAAATGGAAAAAAAAAAGGGGGGGGGGGGAAGAGGAGGGAACTGTAACAACAACCTAGACGAGTAAATAGACTGTCCGGTCCTAAAACAACAACAACAACAAAAACAAAAATGTGCTCTTGCCTGCCCCAACAACTCCCAACTCCCAACTCCAACTCCATCCATCCATCCATCCAATCTCTCAGTACACCCTCCCTCACGCGCCTTCCCCCGCGGCGACTGGCACGCTCGGAGGTGGCGCCACAGATACCGGCGGAGGCGGCTGCGTGTGTGGTGGGGTCTGCCCCTGTCCCTGCCCCTGCGGTAGTGATGGCGCTGGTGGTGGCGGGGGCAGCGGGAGGCGATGTGCGAGGGCGTGGTGCGCAGAAGGCGACGCCGGGGGCATCGAAGCGGCCGATACCGATACGGGATTCGGCAGCGGTGGCTGTGACTGTTGTTGTGGTGCCGAGGGCTGCGGCTGCAGCGCCGGCGGCAGTAGTGGCAGTAGAGGTGGGGGTGGTGGGGGGGGCGGCAGCAGCACGACGCGGTCGCGGTCGCGGTCACGGTCACGTTCTCCGTCCATCGGTTTCGCGCTGGGGCTCGCGGGGGGTGGGGGCATCCGATGGGCCTTCGGCGGGGACACCGTCACCTGGCCCTGTACCGTATGCGTATGCGTATGCAGGATCTGCGCTTGCGCGGACTGGGCCGGCTGAGGCGGCAGCGGCGGCGAAATCATGCGACCCGGCAGCACGCGCGAACGTACGGGCAAGCCTAGCGGTGTTCCTCCCTGCCGGGAGGCCGGTTGCTGCGGCGGTGGCGGTTGCGGCGGTTGGGTAGACTTGCTGAACGACCCGCGAGACGTGCGCGGCGGTGCAGATGACGGAAGCGGCAGAGGCGCGTTGAAGGGCGTCATGATCCGCTCATGGGGACCAGTGGGGGGCGGGCCGGATGCTGGTCTCCCGCGGTCCCTGTCTCGCTGCTCCCGTTCCCGTTCCCGATCTGTGGTGACGGTGGCTCGCGTTCGCGTTCCCACTGCCGTGGCGGGTGCTGTGTGCTTCCCCCTGATGACAGGTGTGATTACCTCTGTAGTGGATGGGCAAGGTGGCTCTAGGTCACGCGGTGGCGCGAGACATAATCCATCGTATGGATGGAGGGGCAGAATTGCGGGCGGTGGCGGTGGCTGGGAGGGCGAAGGTACAGAGCTAGAGTTGTGGTGGTGATAATGCACATGATGATGGTGACCAACCGATGAATGGTGCGGCTGAGGCGGCAACGGTGGTCCTTGTCCAGGGCCGACGTGCGAATCGGAGCGAGAGTGCGGCAACGGACGAGTCGACGCATGTTGTTGTGGTTGCTGCTGTGGTTGCTGTTGAACCATATAATGCACCTGCTGCTGCTGTTGCTTGTGCATCAGGAATTCTATCTCCCGTTCCCTTTCCCTTGCGCGCTCCATTTCCATTTCCTCTCCGCGCTCATCTCGCTCATACATGGAATCGGCGGGTCGCCAGCCACCTCCGCTAAGCACCCAGCCGTTAACCTTGGCGCCACGAGGTGTCAATGGACGGCTGAACGGGCCTGCGCTGTGTTCCAGTTCGTGCTGCAGGCCCGATGGACCGGGCGGATATCGACGCCGTGGCGGAGGCGCCGGTGGTGGCGGGCGTCCGTACGAGGACATGCCGAGTACGATCCCCATACTGGGAGGTGCAGTAGGCTGCGCGAATGAATCATACCGCGACGTCGGAGGCTCAGGCGGCCATCTATGATTGAGAAGGTAGTCAAGGTCATGCGTAACTTCTCCCGAAGACAATGCAGAAAGCGAAGGGTATGCGCGTAGTGGTGCCGGGACACCCGTTCCACGGCGACGGCGACCAGAGGATGATGCGCTGTGAGGATTTTTGTTGATAATCTCATGAAGTGTTGGTGGGATGGGGATCTCGTGTGGGTAAGGGGGAAGGCGCAGAGCTATTCGAACGTCATGCGATACACTTCGCTGGTGTCCGCGGTCAGCGTAGTCATGGGCCAGGAAAGCGCCTTCACCATCCTCTGGAAGTGGGAACGAGTTGAACATAAACAAGAAGCCAGGGTAACATTTCAATGTTAAACGTCGATCGTAAATCAGAATACAGTCATACCACATAGCTATCACAGGACGCGGCAGGAACGGGAAAGGAATTGCAAGTATCAATCAAACACAGCGAGCATGAGGGAAAGGAAACCGGGTCAAGGATAGTAATCCTAACTTCCGACCGTTCTTTCCGGTCTGTGAAGGAGCTGCTCGATATTGACAAACCGGCCTTTGAGGTCATCAAACCGAGCAGCAAAGTCATCGAACCGCGACTGCATGCAATTGAGACGCTCTTCTATGGATCCGAGTCTCTCTTCGGTTGAAACCACTGTTTGCTTGCGTTCCTCAGGTGCCAGACAGCGAATGAGGTGGTGATACTCGGTATGTTTCCCGGAGCTTCGCATGAGGTCTGGGGCGCCATCTGCATCGCATGTATCGCATATGAAAAGATCGTCTGACAGTGCAGGATCGCACGTCAGAACCTCAGTGAGCAGATCAAATCCTTGAGGCTGACCTTCGCAAACAATACAATACCAACACGGGAACGAAAGAGGACCGTTGCACTTGCCACATGTAGGCAAGTCGCTGTCTTCTTGAGTCTGTGATGATGGCCCGGGAGCCTGTGTCACGTTTTGTAAAGTCTCATCTTCCGGCCTTGGAGAAGTATCCACAACGTTCGATGCATCCGTCGTGTCAAGTCCAGTATCCCTCTTCTGTGGTTGTTTGGAAAATGTTGCAATCTTCCTGCAGAGATCCTCCACTCGTTCGAACGCAGCACATGCCTCAGCATATACACGACCGCGTTGGCGACTCTGCACAACGGTACGAAACTTGACGAGCCTGTGGTTTGGTTCATGTGCGCTGCTGAGGTCTTTGGAGTATGTCACGCGCGCGGTGACACCGTCACTCACATTGCGGTGCGCAGCAAAGATCTAGAGAGTCATAAAATACTGTGTCCTTCTTGGCACAATCAAGACACAACAGCCGAGCACCGCCGATGCGGCCAAAGCATGAATCACAATATATATTCCTGCGGACTGTGTCAACATTGGAAACCAGCAAGTATCGCGTCCAAAGACCCACTTATGCACCGGTGTGTGCGCCCGTATGTAGTTGATTTGAGAACTGTAGAAGCAAGCATCGGCCGGTGTCAACCGTAGTGCAGTTGCACAGAGCTGTTGAAACACTTCTTCGGTTCCAGTGTACAAAGAACGGAGTGTGAGGGAGATAAATGTCTTCCGGTCATCTCGACGCTGAGAAAAATACGACCATGACCAACGGTCCCGACGTATGTCGTTTCGCACAGCTGCAATTGCGAACCTCCACAGTGAGCAGGGTTTGTTATCCGAAAGATCTTTGATACTAGGGTATACGGTGAGATAACGAGGCTGAATTCGACGAAACTCCATCTGGCCAAAGGAGTTGTCTGGATAGGCCGACATGCCCCAGACGCCGGTCAAGGCATCGCGGTCTGGATCAAAGTGGCCGTTGAAGAAAAGGGGCCAAGATGAATTCTGGAACGACATCTGGAACTTGATTTGTATGACATCATTTTCGCCCTTGGACCAAGACCCAGAAATGGTGTAGCGCCCTCTATTCGACCAGGCATTGGCCTTGAAGTTTTGCTCGCCATCAGCAGGCTCGAGTACGAATGTCATCATCGTATCAGTTCCGCTGGTCTCTCGGATGCCGTCCTCTTCATAAAAATAGCCGTGCCAGTGCCCCAACCTGTATCGCATGATTAGAAGATGCGAAGAGAGGAGGCATACAAATGAAAAGGGAGCGCACAGGTCCTTCAACGGCAGTTGAACATCGCGATAGCTTGGAACGTCCTCAGCGTCATATACCCAAGTATCAAGAGCCAGCTCGTCTGTGGTTTCATACTTCAAAATACCTTCTGGTTTGAGCTCTTCATCTTCACTTGCGTCGTCATAAGGTATGACTGTTGAAACAAAATCCGCGACGTTGTCCACGGACCACAATGTCGTTTCATCATGATAGTACTTGAACTACAAGATAAATACGTCAGTAAGTAGAACAGCCGGAAAGAAAAAATTAATAGCTTACAATTCCATAAGCAAAGTTTTGGAATTGTACCTTGGGGTCGAGTTTTTGCTGAGAAAATATAACTACGTGTGTTAATCCGGTCAGTGTGCCGCGTTACTGAGGATAGGGCAGCTGACATACTGGCGAGGTCATCCACCCGGTACTTAATAAAATCCCTAACATATGAAATACTTTCCGCCCCAGATCGAAGCTCACGGGGATCTAAGACCTTCGTCCGCATGATTCGCATAATCTCGTAGTGGTGCTTCATTAGCAAGTACAGCAATGGAAAGACGGTCTACAACATTCAGATGAATCGAGGATACTAGTAGTGCTGAGCATGTTGGGAGTGCTGACCTTTTCGATGCGACCCATGCCCGTTATGAGTGTGAGGGTATCAGAGCCGTCGATGATATAGTCTACATCTTTCAGGTTGCTGCCTAACCGAGCTTCCTCTGCTTCCAGATACGACTGGAATTTTTCCAGATTATCTGGCCTAGATTGCAACTGGAGCACAGCGGCAGTTAATCTGTGAATATGCCACCAGACCCTGGCAAAGTAGCTATCGATATGCTCCCGATTGGAAGGGAGCACCTCGGCGCGAACACCTTCCATCTTCGCAAACAGGTTTTCGATCTTCTCAGCGTAGTCGGTAATCGATGACCTATATCCTGTCATGGATTCAGTAGGGCGTGGAATAGGAGATGGCCTGCTCACCTACTGCCCAGAAAGCTATCCAATGGGGGAGGCTATACAAGTCATGGGATGGCGATTATTTGGTTCGTAAGTAGGACTAACCTCCAGTCCTTTGGCCTCAGGCTAGAGTTCGTGAAGCGATTCATCTCTGTGATAGTGATGAAGCCTGAGGCATCGTCGTCAAATGCCTCCATAATAGGCTGCAGCTGCATGACAGTGATGAATTTGACGGCCCATGCATCTGAATTCTGAGAGCTGTCGACTGTAGCGATGCTGCTCATCCCGCGAACAGTTGGAGCCTCCAAGGTGAACATCTCCAGGTAATGGTCTCTCAGTGCGAGGACAAAATGTCGAGCTTTAACGTTTCCATGCCAGCCCTACAGAGACAATCAATTTCAATGCTCTCGATGAAAGGAAGGCACGACCACATTTACCATTTCCGTCCAGATCTCGTGAATTGTCTGAAGAGAACAGCAGGTTATAGTCGTACATTTAGACTTTTAGAGCGAATAAGCCTAGCAAAAGAACGCTCACGCGGTCGAGGATGCGGTCATGGGGACCACCTTTCACCTCCTGGATGACGCGGTCATTCCCCCGCTCGAAAACACGTGTCAGCTCGTCGATAATCTGGCGTTTCTGCACTTCGAACTTGCGGAGGAACACTGCCCGGTTCTTCTCCGCGGCAGCATCAGGCTCTTCGAAGATCTCCTTCCTAAGATCATCTGCACTCCGATTTGTGGCAGTAGTCTTTCCTCCTTGCGTACAATGCCCCTCTGCACTGGGAGCACCTGAGAGCTTGCTTGCGGTTTCCTCCAGGGAAAGTAGCAGTTTGTCATCATTCCGGAGAGTCTTTATGCCGCCTTTTTCATCCACGAACTCGGAAAGTTGTTTCTGCTCACGGCTGACCAGTTGCTGGAATAAGGCACCCATAACGACCATCCTGTGTCCAAGTTAAGCACGATCAGGAGAGAAATACAGGTATGAGAACTTTTCATCAAGTGATTTTGTTTGATCTCTAATGGTATCAAGTTTGGCATTGGCCTTGTCGACACCTCGGCTCGTGTAGATGGATAGTTCAAACTCAATGCGTTGGCACCGCTCCGAGAAAAGCTTCACATAGCTCAGGAGTTTGATATTCCAGAGTGGGCCCTGGACCACCTTTGCCAGAAGTTTTTTCTTCGCATACGTATCGCAAGCATTCGAACAGAGTTTGATGTCATTTGCAGTACGCTCAAAAAGGAGTGTCAAACGATCCGTAATGTTTCTTCCATCAGGTGCAATGATCTTGTCATGCTCTGCTGGCACGTCTTTGAGGCTGCATAATATGAGTTAAGTACGATAGATGAATAATATCGCGCACATGAGTAATAAGTCCATCATATCCCTCATCTCAACATACAGTGCAATAATCTTCTTTTCGTTATCACGACGGTTCATTTCGAGTGTGTATACAGCCTTGAAGGCCATGACAACAACTGCCTTCTGAATCACTTCATGTCCACGCGTATCATAGGTTCAACGTACCGCCGATGAAGGGATGCAAGTCTGCCACTGCATCCAGAGCGTTCATAAAAACAGGCATACCCTCAAAACCTTTATCAATCATCCCCTTCACAAATTCACTTTGTTCGACAGTGCCTGCAGCTGCTGTAATGAGGGACGTGAAGGGTGCGATGTTCCCCTGTGCTGTAGCCACTGCGTCGTCTAGAAGCACGGATCAGTTTACAGCAGAAAAACATACGCTAGGCACCGGCACTGAGGACGCACCAACACCATTGAGTCTGCGACTCATTTTAGAATCATTGGGGCCGTCCTTAACCGCATTCCAGGCTTCATCATGCGTGTCTGACACGGGATTCCAAACTGGCGTGATTTCTGTGAGGTACTATAGACAGATCGGTAAGGAGAACATTAAGACCTGCGGCGGGAAGAGGCGTTGACGGTGGCATTTCGCGTATTCCAGCATTGGATGTAGGGCTTTCAACCTTGGATGATAAGGGAAGTGTAGATGTCGCCTGAGATGGGTCTGTATGATCATCTGTAGTCGCTGTTTCCTTCCTGGACCTCTTCCAAGATCGAGGTATGATGGACATTGGTTTGGAAGCCTGTCGCCGCTGCTGAGGCGCTTCATCGGAGTTGTCAGAAGACGGAGTCCTTCCTGCATCCGCAGAAGTCGAACGCGCAAGGCTCGGTTGGTTGAACTTCCTCAACGAATGGGAGAAAGATCTATATAGGTTCATTGCCGACGGGTCTGACCGAGTTTTGTAAGACCAGGAATCACGTTTCCCCGGTGTTTGGTTAATTACCGGGTGCAGTCAAAGTGAGGATCAGAGATCAAAGCAGGTGAAGCAAGGTGGGTTGGACCATCGATCATCGAAGGACAATATAATCACCCTACTGTAGGAGCCAACTGACAACAATGACGTCAACAATGATGTCAATCAATATAGACGCTCGAATTCATTTCCAGTCCTATTTCAATACAGTATGGCGGACGCTCGATACATTAGCGCTCACCGCCAGCGAGACCGAAAAACCTCCGCAAAGGGAACTTCCTGGACCGGCCTGCCCAATACATGTTGCTGATCTTCAGCGCTGCACGGACCGCTGCTTCATCCCAGCTCTACAATCCGATCTCCACTTGGCGAGAATACGAGAGACCTCGTGGTGCCTTATCCATCGAGCTTCTGTTGGGTCCCAACGAGCAATGACCACTTTATGGCCATTTAGCACCTTCTGAATCTGAGTTCGGTTTGGGCGGGCAAAGGCTACAGAGACTGAAAGAGCGGGAGGCAGGCACCACAATCTCAACGTAATATCCTGGATATGTAACCACTGATCGCGGATGCAAGCAACAGTCGCTTTTGGACGTCGGGGGGCCGCGATGCGATCAGGACCTTGGCGGTGATGGATGGTGGCGTGATGAGTGTGGGACCAGACAGAGCTATCGTTGAGACCTTAGAATAATCCCTTTGGCGATGAGGATGGTCGGGCAGTGCAGTACAGTACGTGCGCTAGTCACTACTATCGACCACCAGCCACCACTGGTTCGAATCGTCACGTGTGACACCTTGCATAATTGGAACTCAGCTTATCTATCAAAAGTTAGAAGTCCGACACGGCAGGAGGACGGCCGGCGTGACATTGCTCTGAAAATGAATGGAATCCATTTGCTACTTGGAATACCACATAGTTTACACGCGGGATTGGTCAAAGTGCATCTGAACATGTTTATACTCAAGTTTAAGACCGAGGTCAATCCGTGCAGCGGATGCTGAGATATTTCAAGAATTCGAATCGGTGGTACATTCTAACTGCTGGTGGTCGATAGTATAGTCGAACTCCTCGTAACACCCATGGGTCGTATAACACCTATGTCCTATACTTTCCATCCACCAACTTGGTGAGCAGGGAGTTTCAACCCATACCCCCTCTAGGATATGAGATATGAGGGATCCCGGCTGTTCTACAAAACACTACCTCTGCGACGGTTCAGTTAGGCCCGATTCGATTCGGACGCATCAGCGGCGACAGACATACTTTGGAAGGCTTACAGTACCCTCCACTGGCATTCCATAGACTTCTCACCTGCATGCCCCAGAAAGAATATCAAGGCCGAGATCTGTGGGACATGACATTGTATTCGCAGTTCTTGCCGCTTTTTATCGCGCAGCCCCCCGCCATGTCTTCGTCCCAGTATGACAAGACTCTCCAGAAGGGCCGCCAAAATTTATCACGCGAGACATCTACGACCGTTTCACGACACGCGCAAACAAATCTCCGTACCCCAGCACCGCGTCCTGAATAACTCAATACCATTATCTGCAAGGGAATAATTAACATACAACTAAATGGAAAAAAAAAGGGGGGGGGGGGGAAGAGGAGGGAACTGTAACAACAACCTAGACGAGTAAATAGACTGTCCGGTCCTAAAAAAACAACAACAAAAACAAAAACATGCTCTTGCCTGTCCTAACAACTCCCAACTCCCAACTCCATCCACCCATCCATCCACCCAATCTCTCAGTACATCATCCCTCACGCGCCTTCCCCCGCGGCGACCGGCACACTCGGAGGCGGCGCCACAGATACCGGCGGAGGCGGCTGCGTGTGTGGCGGGCTCTGCCCCTGCCCCTGCCCCTGCGGTAGTGATGGCGCTGGTGGGGGCGGGGGGAGCGGGAGGCGATGTGCGAGGGCGTGGTGCGCAGAAGGCGACGCCGGGGGCATCGAGGGGGCCGATACCGATACGGGATTTGGCAGCGGCGGTTGTGACTGTTGTTGTGGTGCCGAGGGCTGCGGCTGCAGCGCCGGCGGCGGTAGTGGCAGTAGAGGTGGGGGTGGTGGGGGGGGCGGCAGCAGCACGACGCGGTCGCGGTCGCGGTCGCGGTCACGTTCTCCGTCCATCGGTTTCGCGCTGGGGCTCGCGGGGGGTGGGGGCATCCGGTGGGCCTTCGGCGGGGACATCGTCACCTGGCTCTGTATCGTGTGCGTGTGCGTATGCAGGATCTGCGCTTGCGCAGACTGGGCCGGCTGAGGCGGCGGCAGCGGCGGCGGCGGAGGTGAAACCATGCGGCCCGGCAGCACACGCGAACGTACGGGCGAGCCTAGCGGTGTTCCCCCCTGTTGGGAGGTTGGTGGCTGCGGCGGTGGCGGTTGCGGCGGTTGGGTAGACTCGCTGAACGACCCGCGAGACGTGCGCGGCGGTGCAGATGACGGAAGCGGCAGAGGCGCGTTGAAGGGCGTCATGATCCGCTCATGGGGGCCAGTGGGGGGCGGGCCGGATGCCGGTCTCCCGCGGTCCCTGTCTCGTTGCTCCCGTTCCCGATCTCGATCCCGCTCACGGTCGCGGTGACGCGGTGACGGTGGCTCGCGTTCGCGTTCCCACTGCCGTGGCGGGTGCTGTGTGCCGCCCCCTGATGACAGGGTGATTACCTCTGTGGTAGATGGGCGAGGTGGCTCTAGGTCACGCGCGAGACGCGATCCATCGTATGGGTGGAGGGGCGGAATTGCGGGTGGTGGCGGTGGCTGAGAGGGCGGAGGTACAGAGCTAGAGTTGTGGTGGTGATGATGCACGTGGTGATAATGCACATGATGATGGTGGTGACCACCTGATGAATGGTGCGGCTGAGGCTGCAACGGTGGTCCTTGTCCAGGGCCGACGTGCGAATCAGAGCGAGAGTGCGGCAACGGACGAGTTGACGCATGTTGTTGTGGTGGCTGCTGTGATTGCTGTGGAACTATATAATGCACCTGCTGCTGCTGTTGCTGTTGCTGCTGTTGCTTGTGCATCAGGAATTCTATCTCCCTTTCCCTTTCCCTTGCGCGCTCCATTTCCATTTCCTCTCCGCGCTCATCCCGCTCATACATGGAATCGACGGGTCGCGAGCCACCTCCGCTAGGCACCCAGCCGTTAACCTTGACGCCATGAGGTGTCAATGGACGGCTGAACGGGCCTGCGCTGTGTTCCAGTTCGTGCTGCAGGCCCGATGGGCCGGGCGGATATCGACGCCGTGGCGGAGGCGCCGGTGGTGGCGGGCGTCCGTACGAGGACATGTCGAGTACGATCCCCATACTGGGAGGTGCAGTAGGCTGCGCGAATGAATCATACCGCGACGGTGGAGGCTCAGGCGGCCATCTATGATTGAGAAGGTAGTCAAGGTCATGCGTAACTTCTCCCGAAGACAATGCAGAAAGCGAAGGGTATGCGCGTAGTGGTGCCGGGGCACCCTTGCCACGGCGACCAGAGGATGATGCGCTGTGAGGGTTTTTGTTGATAATCTCATGAAGTGTTGGTAGGATGGGGATCTCGTGTGGGTAAGGGGAAATCCGCAGAGCTATTCAAACGTCAGTATAGCACGGTGTTTGCGAGCCGAGTTGTATGAACGTACGTGGCGGTTGCTTTTCCGCAACGCGACGGTCGCGCTCGAGCTTCCGCCGCTTACGATTTGTTTCTGCAATCATTGTGGTCTGCAGTTCGTCGCGTGCAAGCTGTGATGGGGCAATCATCAAGACACTGCTAACGGCTTGACATGAATAAAGACGTACCATCCACCAAGACCAAACTGCGTTCTCCTCCGCACGTCTCCGCTTGAGAATGTTTGCAACTTCGTAGTTCCTACGGCGGGCGGCGAGTTCCATACGCTTATCGCGCCTCCTGGATAGCTCGGAATGCAAATGCAATAGTTCCGGATGCGATCCTAAACGAAGATAATGAGATATCAGCGCATGTAGACGCATAGAGCGAACGATACGGACCATTCTCGACGAGCGCCTCCTCCCATGCGAGCGCCTCCATCTTCTCGACATAAACGCGCTCACGCAAGAGCGCGAACTTGAGCTCGATAGTGGCAAGCGCGTCAAGCGCCTCGGCGCGGTGCTCATGTTGTAAATCGGCCTCTGTCTCCGCATCGGCTACCTCGTCCTCCACCTCGGCATCCTCTGCCTCAACGTCCTCAGGCTCTTGGGCATCACCATCTGGCGCGTCCTCTGGAGACGGAGACGGAGAGGCGCTCGGAGAGGGCACGTCCTCCACAACGGCTGCACCCATTATAGAAGCAACTATTGGTGGCGCAGATGGCGCGGTGACGGTGGTTGCGGGGATGGATGTAGGCGCACCGTTGACGGTTGGGGCAGGGGGGTCAGGAGCATCCTCGTCTACGTCCATGGCACCCTCCTCCGCATCTGGATCATCTTCTTCCGAGGCAGTGTCGTTCTCGCTTTCGACGTCGTCGGCTTCCGCTGCCTGGGTGGCTGGGTCGTCCTCGTCTTCGGTAAGATCAGGTGTCGCCTCTTTGGCAGCGGTTGTGGAGGCTGCTGGTGGAGGAGGGAGAACGTCATCCTCGGCATCTTGTCCTGCCTCTGATTCCCCGTCATCATCATCTGCGCCGCTGTCGCTGAGGGATCCGGGGGCTGGGACACGCCGGCGACGACGAGGGGTAACGTCATCGACGTCGACGTCGACGTCGTCATCGTCATCATCTCTTTCCTCTTCTTCCTCCGCATCATCGTCGACAATATCGCGGGACCTGGGGGCGCGGACAGCACTGGCAGGACGGCGGACGGCAGGTTGCTCTTCCTCATCTTCTTCCTCTTCCATAGGGCGGGGTTGGTGAGTAGGCTCCTCTTCCTCCTCCTCTTCTTCTTCTTCCTCCTCCTCCTCCTCTCCTTCCTCCTCATCTTGATCATCTTCTATATCACCGTCTTGTTCAACATTCTTGCGACGCCTTCTTTTGTAATTCCAATCCCATTTGGGTTCGGCTCCTGGGCGTCGGGAAGCCTTTGGTGTGGCCCGGGGGCGCGTGGCAGGGGTGTCGCCTTTAGGGTCGTCTGGATCATCGTCGTCGTCCTCAGAGGGAGGGGTGACCTTGTCACCATCAACCTCTTCGTCAGTTAATTCTGACAATTCAGAACTTGTGTCGAGTTGCTGAGTGGTAGACTTGTTGGCGGCATTGTGGGAAGAAGCCAGCCTAGTCTTTGAAGATAGTAATGAGAGTGGTGGCGGAGAAGGAGAAGGAGAAGTTAAAGGATCTGATGAGGCCATTGACTTTGGCATGTTGAAAACGGGTATTGTTGACCCTCGCACTCGCTCGACGGTCCCGGTCCCGTTCGTTCGGAGTCCCTTTCCACTTCCACCACACACCACACACACCGGACCGGACCAGGTGACATATCACGTGATAGATGATATCAAGTGTATAGTGAACAATATCTACTTGCAAGTGGTGTATGGTATGTAGGTATGCATAGTGCATCGAGGGAGCGTTATATGACACGTATAGTGATGCTCCAGTAGGATCGTGAGCTGTGACGCACCCGGTAAAAACTTGGGAAACTCGAGCGCAGTGAAGGTGGGCGCGGAAGGATATGACGACGGAGATGGATCAACAAATGACACTTGCTGTTGCTGATCTGGTACAGCCATTGGGACGCTTTTTCGAACTGCTGAAAAGCGCAGTGAGGGTGCGCCAGCAAGCGTAACGAGGTCGTCTTTGCATTTGTAAGCGGAGAGCAGAGCATCAAAGACACGATTATATTTCTTGCTGCGTCATCTACCTTTCTCTTCGCCGCCTTCTCTGCTTCCTTTTCTGGGCGTGTTTAGGATCAAGATGGCGTGGTTTTGCAACCTTGATCATCTTCTTGTGTTGTTTGAGGTAACGACAGTGCCAATGTAGCCCAGGATGCGTGCCAGATATCTCTTAGGCACGTGCACGAAGATCGCAGGTGCAGAGGAGCTGCCATTGCCATTGTAGAGTTCAGGACAAGCCTGTCGTTGAGTGTGTTCTCTTGAGTATCGCTGAAAATTTGCTGTTTCTGTGCTGCAACATGACGGGATTGATGCGTACTGTTTACGCGGTCGCTGAGAGTCTGACGAGAAACCGGTTTTGAAGTAACTTTAGTTAAATGTGTCTGAGGTTTGCTGACATTGAGCCTTCGCAGCTGCAGACACGGTCTTGCGGGTCCCATTGACAAGGTCAGATATGGCTAGTTGTAGGCGGCTCTCATACTCCGGGTCAGTGGTGGAAGCCAGCTTTCAAGTTTGCCAGCCATCGGCCCCGACGACGCGTCAAAACACCGCTTCGGCATGTGACAACCAGCGCGATTCGACTTTGAAGCAACGCCGAACCACCAAAAAAATGGGATATCCACATTTTCCCTATTGATTTTGTTCATTCAAGTTCAGTCGTGTGAATATAGTATAAAAACCAAGTCCTATACGGTGGACGATGTTGTAGAAATGAATTTGAGCCCAGTAGAACCAAAGTGCCGAAATACAAGTCGATCACGAACAACCGTAATGCATAGTCCCTCAAAAGGTCATTGGGCATAGCTCACTAGGACATAAAGGGCATAGGTTGTTATAGTAGAATCCCCACATCTACGCTATTAAAAAAGTCTTGCTTCACTATGCTATGACTCTGGAGCCTCTGGACATCCTCGGAAAGGGGCTGAAAAGTCTTCAAAACGAGGTCAAAGTCAAAAGGGACCATCTGCTTGCCCGACTTGCCGACAAGAAATCCATCACCTCATCTGAAGGACACTGGCTTGACAATGGCCCAAATCTAGTTGATGAAGAACAGATCTAGAGAAGGCATCTGACTATGAGATTGGTGTCGCGAGACTGGATGACAATGTCAGCTAAGGAGGGCTTGCAGGGGACTTGCCTTGTTGCCAGAGACAAGCAAAAAACGGAGACATAAATCACTCAATTTTTTCCCGCCCTTGAATACTCCGCCTCCTATAACCCCCTGCCTGCCGAGGCTCTGCAGGCCAACTCATTGGTCATCAGGTACATTGATAAC